>MU222214.1:31998-58755 GCA_018584345.1 Thuja plicata | reverse complement strand
AAGGTGGACTTAACAGTTCTTTGATAAATCTCTTAACAGAGTGCACACTTAACAGTGTTGCTAAAGCTTCAAACAAAGTAGATCTTAATAGGTCTCCACTCTAATACTCCTAACAGGGTAGATCATCCGAAGTGATCAATTGTAAGCCTTTACCGGCTCCCTTCTTATCTACAGATAGTGAAGTTTTGTGGGTAGACATCCCCACCACAATTTTTACTTCCTAATAGGAGTTTTCTGCGATATCATATCATGTGTTATGTGTTATCTAATTTCATGTATGTTTCTTGAATGTTTACACATGTAAAGAACTTATATTATGATTTCACATACATATAGAAAGATGAACAAATAGATAGGAATATACAAATCTGATGACACAAAGGTTAATGGGCCAACCACATAAAAAGTTTTAGAGGTACTGATTCACCCCTCCCCTCTCAGTACATCATTCCAATAATTCCAAAAAAAAAATCCCCAAGTGCTTCTCCCACTTCCTCTAAAAGAGAGTCCACCCATAGATGAAGGGAGAGATAAGGTAGTCGAGCCCATATCATAATCTTATTAAAAGTTTTATATGATAGATTGAAATCAGAGTGCCATGGTTTTATCATTAACATAATTCTATCCTCCCAGCTAAAGAAATGATCACACATAATTTCATTTCTGTCCTCAGTTAGGTGATAGAATAGTGATTGATGATAATTCTAGTGGTATCCTATAGATTTTAAAGACCCATTGTCTAGCGTTGGATCATAAATAGTGAAGATAACTAGAAGATATTTCTTTTTCCTTGATTTATTTGGGGAATAAATTGTGCATGTTATTTTCTAGCTATTTCTATTCATTCATATTGAATTATTGTTAATCTTGAAAGATAGGGGATATATTTGAACATGATAAATGAAATTTGAACATGGGGGATGATATTATTCATCCTAGTGTCTAGGACTAGTGCATGGATAGAAATGATATGTGACATAGTACATGCCAATAATGAACACAACCACCAATGAGAAAACTGCAATAGCACATGCCTTGAAATGATGTGGCTCACAGGAACACTTCATTAATTTTTCAATATACATCATTAAGCTATTGGTTTTTTCCCTACTCATTGCAATTTAGTCAACGACTTCAATATAATCTTTGAATACATGAAGAAATTGACAAAAAAAATGAGCAAGTCTAACAAAACTGGGATTTGCATCGTTAAGAGTAAAAATATATTTCTACAACACTACTATTCTATCACATTATTTACCACCATTAGGTTGGTATGTTCATGGAATTGCAATCTATCAATATGGGACAAAAGTTTCTTTAGGAAAAAAAGAAAGAAAGAAAAAGAAAAACAACAACAATAACAAATTTTGAAATTCAAATGAAAAAAGTCTCTTTATGAGCAACAAAATAACATTAGAATGGAAAAATAAAATGAAAGCAACAACCTATTTCTCAAAACTACTTCTAGGACCTCAAAACATCAATAGAAGGCTTGATTTAAAAAAAAATCCATAATAAGTTGGAAAACATATTGTTTATATTGGATCATATGGAGGTAAAAAAATATAAGTGCTGCTAGTTTATGATGAACATGCAAAGAACAAGGGGAAAATACCGAATTGAAACTTTAAACACTCATTGAGCTCTTTTAATGGTACATAGTTGCCTTCTAAATTTCTTCAGTGAAAGATATTTAACCATTGAATTTACCGTTTACTCAATTTCTCTTTATATCTCAACCTTCATTTCATTATTTTAAAATATAAGATGAGATTTAGTGCATAAGTGAAATCACAAAAAAATGACCCAAAAATATGTATTGTGTCTCTTAATAATGAATCATATATTTAAGTTCATATTTTAACAAGTAAACAAGCCATATAGTCTCATCTAGAAGCAAAATACTAAAATCAAATCATATATCTATTTGTGAACAAGATATTTTAGAAAAGTACAATACTTTTTTAGAAACATGAGGTGGTAGATAATAGAAACATATTATTAAACTGCTATAACAACAAATTATAAAAGATGAACAAGTTTTTGGCATTATGATTAGATAAAACTTTAAAAATGCAAAGTCTTTTATCTTTATTTCATAGAAAGGACTACATAATGATATTATGAAATTTTAAAATAATTAATATAAAATCCATTTTTTTGGGAAATGATAAAGAGTAAATATAAAATAAATACATACAATACTTTAATAGCAATTCACTCTTAATAGCAATTTCCGTTTATGAATTTGTTAAGCCATACATATTAACACAAAGTAAAATATGTAAGAAATAATGATAATATTATTTGAAGATAGTCAGAGTCCTCATGTATAATAATATAATGATGAGAATATCTTCCCTACTAATTTTTGCAATCAAATTAGAAATTTGAAATGAAGATCTATATAGAAATTGGTAAAATTTTATATTATGTCATATTTTATTACATATTTCCAAAAAAGAGAGGATAGTTAATTTGGTGTCCAATTGAAAGTAGATGAAGTACAAAGGAGTTTCTATTACTAGTTTAGTTAAAAACTATTAATATGGACACCTAACTTTGTTTCTAGAATTACTATGTTTTTTAGTATTTGGTTGCTGCCATATTGAAGAAGTTAGGGCATGAAACTCAATGATTGTAAAAAAAGAGTGTTGATAAAGTGGTGGGAACTTTTAGAATCAAACGTTACTCATAATTACATAGAATATAAATTAAATATAACTTGTTTCCTACTTCTGAAACTTATTTCAAATTCTTCAGTATATAAGAGAAAATATATATTCCTTTCAGTAGTTTCCTAGGAAAATAGTACTTTTCTTCGCCAAGTGTCATAGGCTACAGTTTCACGTGTTATAACACCATTGTTTTGGGTGCCATATTTAAATAGTTGTTATGTAGTAGAACAAATCTCAAAAACTCTATGACCAAAATATCACGTAGCATAATATGCATTGTAAATAACATCCATTTTGTTTGTTTGTCATGCTATTCATTTTGCAGGCAGTTGCTGGAGATGCTCTTTTGAAGCGTACTACATCAGTGCCAATTTATACTACAATTAGGGTTTAAGAATATAGTGTACTATAGAGTTAGGTGATAGAATAGTGATTGATGATAATTCTAGTGGTATCCTATAGATTTTAAAGACCCATTGTCTAGCGTTGGATCATAAATAGTGAAGATAACTAGAAGATATTTATTTTTCCTTGATTTATTTTGGGAATAAATTGTGCACATTATTTTCTAGATATTTCTATTCATTCATAGTGAGTTATTGTTAATCTTGAAAGATAGGGGATCTATTTGAACAAGATATATGAAATTTGAACATGGGGATGATATTATTCAACCTAGTGTCTAGGACTAGTGCATGGATAGAAATGATACGTGACATAGTACATGCCAATAATGAACACAACCACCAATGAGAACACTGCAATAGAACATGCCTTGAAATGATGCGGCTCATAGGAACACTTCATTATTTTTTCAATATACATCATTAAGCTATTGGTTTTTTCCCTACTCATTGCAATTTAGTCAACGAATTCAATATAATCTTTGAATACATGAAGAAATTGACAAAAAAAATGAGCAAGTCTAACAAAACCGGGAGTTGCATCGTTAAGAGTAAAAATATATTTCTACAACACTACTATTCTATCACATTATTTATCACCATTAGGTTGGTATGTTCATGGAATTGCAATCTATCAATATGAGAAGAAAGTTTCTTTAGGAAAAAAGAAAGAAAGAAAGAAAAAGAAAAAACAATAGCAATAACAAATTTTGAAATTCAAATGAAAAAAGTCTCTTAATGAGCAAAAAAATAACATTAGAATGGAAAAATAAAATGAAAGCAACAACCTATTTCTCAAAACTACCTCCAGTTTCAACTCTCTAGGACCTCAAAATATCAATAGAATGCTTAATTTTAAAAAAATCCATAATAAGTTGGAAAACATATTGTTTATACTGGATCATATGGAGGTAACAAATATAAGTGTTACTAGTTTATGATGAACATGCAAAGAACAAGGGGAAAATACTGAATTGAAACTTTAAACACTCATCGAGCTCTTTTAATGGTACATGGTTGCCTTCTAAATTTCTTCAGTGAAATATATTTAACCATTGGATTTACCGTTTACTCAATTTCTCTTTATATCTCAACCTTCATTTCATTATTTTAAAATATAAGATGAGATTTAGTGCATAAGTGAAATCACAAAAAATGACCCATTTAAACTTGAGACAAGATTTCATTTTCTTGAATAAAATCATTGAAAACTTCCTTCAAATGTATTTCATATATAGCCCATTTTCTATATAAAATGACCATAGTTGATTCCAAGCTTCAACAATTCTCTGCAATGTTTGCTCCACTTTTTGGTGTAACACCTCATACTTCATCCACAACTTTCATAGCACTGCTTTATGTGGAATTGCAAAAATCATTATTTTATATGTTTCTCACACATAACAAAGAGTAATTGATATTTTACTTTCTAAATAATATTCAAATTGGATTCCTGTCTAATAAATGGAAACAAATACTTATATTAGATGATATACAAGAAAATAAAATGGTGGTGTTAAATCAGTCACAAAAGCTAAAATCTTGTAGTGAAAAAATTCTCTAGTTTGTAGATATTATTACTCAGCTTTCAAGTGACAGAAGTCTCATTTAATCTAAATAGAAAACATAGAGTTTAACCATGAGCTTTATCAGTCTGTCAAAGTAGCATTACTTCAAAGAAAAAGTTATTTTGTACATTTAACTTATGTTTTCTTTTTAAATCAAATCCATTCAATCAATTTTCCTGTCGCTAAGTACGAACTGAATTGTTAAAGTACTCACGCTTAAGATTAAACAATTTGTTGTCATTATGAGAAGGTCTCGAAGCCAAGGGTAAGACAACTGATTATTAGCAAGTTTGTGGTAAATAGAATATAGAATATTGTATGTATTATAATGAGTTGTAAGATTTGATGTTGATAGTCATCACAATCACCCTAATCCATGATCTAAAAACCATTTATTGACCAGTTATTTTCAAGAGCGACACAACTTCAGGTTGCAAGCAACCTAAAAAAGAAAGGCTATAGTTAAATAACACTTGCACCAACAAGGTGCAATGGTTATGCCGATAAAAATATATGATATAAATATTATACTAATAAAATAATATTGAAATGTTATAAATATGCTTTGTGTTAAAAAATAAAGACACTTTGGCGTGATGAGGAGAATATATTGGAGTTCCTTGAATTAGGGAGCTTTGCGCAATGTAAATAGATAATTATGGAAACCTCTTGTGCATCTTTGGAGGCCTAGGGGATGCATCAGTGTCGAGGACATCACCACGAGTTGGGTGGGGAGGGTGTAGTGGACCCAAATTTTAGACTCTTGCTGGGAGTTCTGATTAGTTTTGAATTTGATAATAATGAAGGCATATGGATCACTATGGGTGTGCAATGGCCCAGGAATGACATGAATAATAATCTAATGGATGGAATCAACGAATTCAATAAGGCACAGATAGATCTCACGGGATCTATGGTGATGTAAGTTCCGAACGGGTATGGGGATCTTCAGCAAGGTACCCGTTGTGGATCGAAAGAGTACTTCCCTCGTATAATGCGGAGGTTGTCTCATCGAGATTAAAATATCGAGAATACTATTGCAATGATCTCGAGTCCTCATTGGCTAAGTCTATGAGCCTATGATTGCTTCTTCTTCCACCGCTGCCATGTTCAACCTTGACTACTTCCAAAATGAAACAAAATAGTGTAAAGCATGAAGATAACTCATTAGTATTTTTGTCACCTTAGCGTTATTATGAAACAAAAGCTAGAATTAAATACTAAACTCAGAAAAAAAACTATACAAATTATCCATTCCGATCGTTTATCCTTGACTACTTACAAAACAAAAAATGAACTCACAGAAATCCATTGACTTTAAAACCAAAATCTACTCTTAATACACAAAATATTGCAAAGGAAAACCATTACCCTGTGTGTAACTCCATTGTGGAGGATAGTTAACTTTGTGGTTGGGTTTTCTTTTAGTTATTTTCCAGTTTCGATAACGACACTGATATCGCTTTTCTTGGCATAACTCCTTTTTTGTCGGCATCAAATATGTGTGATTGGAAAAAAAATGACCCCAAAAATTATTTCTGACCAATCTTTTTCTGGTATCAGACAATTTTACGGCGAGTGATGCCCACAATAAAAAATCCTATCAACTTAAAAATATTGAGTACAATCGAGGACTTTCATTTCAATAATGAAGTGACCATTTATGTAGATCTCACATTATGATTTTGCACCAATTCTAAGTTAGTTTCTAAAATCATGGTGAAACCAACAATAAATGTAAAGAACTAGTGGGTTATTAAATCAAGTGTATATGAAAGTTTGAGTGTAGGTCAAAACCACATAAAATACCATTTTAATGGAAAAATGTGGTTTTGACCTACACTCAAACTTTCAAATACACTTGATTTAATAACCCACTAGTTCTTTATATTTATTGTTGGTTTCACAATAATTTTATAAAGTTACTTATAGTTGGTGCAAAATCATAATGTGAGATCTACATAAATGAACACTTCATTATTGAAATAAAAGTCCTTGATTGTACTCATTATTTTTAAGTGATAGACTTTCCCTTTGAGGTTGCTTGCAACCTGAAAATAACTGTAAGTAAATGGTTTTCAGATCATGGTTTAGGGTGTTGTGATGAATATCAACATCAAATCTTACAACTGATTATAACACATACAATATTCTATATTCTATTTACCACAAAATTTCTACTAACTAGTTGTCTTGTCCTTAATTTTGGCTTGCAGACCTTCTCATAATGACCACAAATTGTTTAATTTTAAGCGTGAGTACTTTAACCTACATAATTTTTCTCTCTATCAAAAATACTTAAAATGGAGTCAAAAGTGACCACTTTTTATTGGTAAAAACTAATCCTAATTAGAAATTGAAGATAACCATGCTCAATATTTGAAGATGTGAGAAAGACACTTGATTTCTGGTACTCAGAATCTAGTTTCTAAACTACTATTTTTTTTAAAATGGTGGAAATTAAAAAGTTTAAATAGGGGAAATACACAAAGTGCTCTTGTTTTTGTTAGAAAAATATCACAATATCTGATGCGCTCTCTTTGAAATGTGGACTTTTAAAAAGTTTTCATTAATTAATTTGATAGAAAATTAATTGGCATCATGTAGTTTATTGTTCTTTTTGTTTTTTTTTTGCAATTTTTTTTATTTAATTAATGAAATTTTATTAAATTTTAAAATGGGCACATCTTGAATTTTTTAAAAATTTGCCCCTCTCTATTTTTGTTTTGAAAACTAACCAAAATTTTATTTTTTTGAAACTGTATAGAATGGTGTAGAATATAAAAATTTAATACGTCTTAAATTTGGATGAACTATAAAAAATGATACTAAAAATACTATACATAAACTTTTGGCAAAAAAAAAGACACTAAAAAATCAAAATCAAAATTTTTAACATTTTAGAAATGTAAAAAAAATTATATGGTTAGAAATGTAAGAGAGAATTGACATGATTGTAACATTTTCTCATAGCAACATTGAAATATGTATAAGTTTGATAGAGGGCACTTTTGACATTTAATCATTTTTTACATTTTTTAGAAAAGACATTTATGGGTGTTGACATGGAAGTCAACCTTTGGGTTGGATGCCCAACAAAAATCCAACTTTAAGGGTTGGAAAAATCTAAGACATGTTATAACATGAGCGTATTATAATGCACTTTTGCTATAATGTGAGCACATTTCTTCACATTGTTATTTGACAAAATCCTCTACAGGCTAATGAATGATTTTGAAAAGATTGTCATTGTTGGCAACTAACATCAAGTATAGAGTACTATCATATAAGAATAAACTATTGACAAAAAGGTTATGTTTATCGAAAAAATTTATCGGCGAAAAAGAAAAGAAAAGACTAGAATCAAGGATTTCATCCTATTATCCCAACCTATGCAAGAATTGAGAAACCCTAATTAGGTCAGGAAATTATTTTAAAAGGAGATCAGAGAGAGAAAGAGATATAGTGGAGAGAAGAAGAAAGAAGCGACAACGCAGAGTATGAACAAGTATCGGTGAAGACAAGTGAAGTGTAAATTAGAGAAGGAACAAAGCAGAACAAGATTTGACAAGCTTTAGGAGAAAGCATTCACATGTCAAATTTCTTGTTGATTTATTCCTAACAGTTTAGCAACAAGATTGTGAAATCCTTTAATCGGGTAGTCTCTAACTGGACTTAGAAGTTCTATTCAGGAACTTTTTGTAAATCCTTTAATAGGATGAACACTGTATAAGTGGGATAAAATCCTCTAACCAGGTTACTCCTAACAAGGTATAAGACTTTAACAAGTCTCTAGGTAAATCACATAGTTGGTTATCATTTAACAATGTTTTTGTAAGCTCTTAACTTGACACCTTATTATTGCAGTGATAAGTTGTGGGTCCCATCCCCACCATAGTTTTGTCCTCTCACCAAGGATTTTCTGTAACACCAAAATATTGTGTTAAGTGTTTGAGTGTTTATGCATTACATGTTTGTTAATTTGTAAGTTATCAGTTATGGGTTAATATTGCAACAATTATTGGTTAAAGGAAAAAAAGATATCGGTATCGGTAAACATAAGAGTATAAGTTTGAGATTGATAGGGAAAAAGTGTTAATTGTTTGAGGTACTAATTCACCCCCCTCTCAGTCCCTAACCTAAATATTTTCTACAATTGGTATCAGAGCACATTGGTTCTCTAAAGGAAAAGTTTAACAGCTTGGAGTAGAACTGGGATAATAGAAAGTTATCGGTATCAAAAATAGTTAGAAGAAGCCCTAGAAGATGCTAATGAAATTATCCATGAGTTGAAGAAAAATCTAAAGACATCATTTGCAAAAAGGAAGGAACTAACATAAAAACAAACACGAGACTTGATGACCTTGACAAACTATTAGAAGGAAGTATCAATTTTGAAGAAGTTGATGCTTCTATTGCTGATCTATTGAAAAAGAACAATGAATTACTTGAAGAATTCAATCAGATGGAACATGAAAGTCAAGCCTTGATAATGACATAAATAATGGAAAGGATGAGAACTACCGAAAGTGCCAAAGAAACTCTTGAAATAGAAAAGAGAGATGTTGAAGAAAGAATCAGTGGAAAAGATATACTACTGGAAAGACAACAAAGAGAGATTCATGCACAAAGAGAACTAATATAAAGTATTGGTAACAAAAATTTACAACAAGTAGAAAATCATAAGTTGAAGCAAGAGAACAAAGGTTTGAAGAATAATCTGAAAGTTGAAAAAGAAATCAATGTAAGACTCACAAAATTTGAACAAAGCATGCATAAGATTGATACACAACTAAAAAATGAGAGAAAACCAAGTGACACTACCGGATTGGGATATATCGGCAACATCATTTTGGAGATTGGAGAATCATCAAAATATGGAGAAACAAGTGACATACAAGGAAAAAAACCCTATAATCCTACCTTCTACAATTGTGGATAATATGGTCACACATCAAATGTTTGTCGAATTAAACAAGTAAGTTCTATTGAAAACATATCTTTTAACGATTATTTCTATAACTGCAACAAGTTTGGTCATAGAGAATATGAATGTAGATTTGAAACCATCACTAGAACATCTGAGAAAAATTTCTATCGATATTATTATAAATGTAATCACTATAGATATAAAGTTGAAGAGTGCATAACCATAACACTGACAATGAGAAAAATGGTACACTATTAGAGAAAAGAAGAAAACAACTTAGTTACATGTTTTAAATGTGGAAAATCAGGACATACAACATCTGAATGTAGAAGAGGAAACAATGAAGTAAGAACTAAATGTTGGAGACCATTTACACTACCATGTTATATTTTCTTAAAGTTTGGTCATGCTGCCTACAACTGCAGATATCAGTTTTCCACTGATAATGACAGAGTTATCAGAGGAAAAAGAACTGTAAATCAAGAAAAAGTTAGAGAAGAAATGAAGAAGATATGGGTAAAGAAGGAAGCTAAAAAAACATCAATGGAAGCCCCTGTGTTGAATGACATAGGGAATTCAACCATCAACTAAGAAAGTAAGTAATTACTTAGGGACCTGAAACTTCATTAGAATCATCAATTAGTCCCTTAAATCAATTATGAGCTGAAGCATTCAATTAGCATAAATAGATGCAATAGGTGATAAGTGAAGTTGAAGATATTTGTATGAGATTATTATCGATGAATTCATGTTAATATCGATAAAAAAGGAACACTTTCAGCCTGCAATGAACGTTGGACACCCTGCCTCTATATATAACAACACTTATCTTATGAAATTTATATTCTAAAACATCAATGCAAAATCAAGCTTGAGCAAACATTGCCAATTCATCTTACAAAAATAATTTCTTAGCGAGTTGATTGAGAAGTAAACCCTAGTCGATCGGAAAATTATTGAGAATTGTATAACAATTATTATGGATGAGAAGATTGTATTAATTGACAGATCACAAGAGAAGGAACCTGAATATCAATTAAATTGACTAAAAGAAACTGAAATGAATGAATCTCGAGCATTATCTTGGATACCAAGTAGAGTTATATTTGTTGGGATAATGGAATGGTGTGTACTGAGAGGGGAGGGGTGAATCAGTACCCTTAAATTTTTTTTATCAATTAATCCTTAATAATTTGTTCTTGCATTACAGACCATAGATGTTTTTTCTACCTTATGCATGTAATATCAAAACATAAACTTAATTGCATGTAAACATTCATACAAACATTCATGTAATGTAAGTACACATGACACAAGAATTTGTAATGCAGAAAACCCCTGTTAGAAGGTAAAAACTACGGTGGGGATGAAACCCACAAAGCTTCACTATCTGCAGAATGGAAGGTGCTGGTTAAGGCTACAAGTGTGATCACTTCTGATGATCTTACTCTGTTAGGAGTAACATTTCAGACTGATTACGTCCACTTGGTTAAGATATTTAGCAACACTGTTAAGTGTGCACTCGGTTACGAGATTTACATAAAGACTGTTAGGTCCACCTTCTTAAAGGTTTTCTTCTATTTGCTACAATTGTTAGAGAGTATTCAAAAATACTTGTTGACCTGATAGTATGCAATCTTGAATTGCTGAAAACAGATCCTTTAAGTTCACAATGTATATGTAACACCTATAGTGATTGATTAATACCTCTGTTCTACTCAGTAGCCTTGAATCTTGTTCTTCATAATTGAATTTTGTCTTTTGTGTCCTTGTGCATGAATCTCTTTGTCTGATCCATAGATGTCTGTTGTAGCTAAAATCATCATGTTCTGATTGATTACTACATCTATTTATACAATGTATTGACCTATTTAGGTTTCACGCTTTACAATAAAAACTCTATGATCAAAGGTTTACAACTTGACCTTGATCTCCTAGTTTGCATGTTTACAATCAGTTAGATTGATTAAAAAAATTACATATGCTTTACTTTTCCCTCAAGAAATGGTTTTAAAGACAAGCATAAAGCTTAATATAAAACACAAGTATTTTATCTGACGTGTAACTTAGATCCACATTTCTCAAAAATAAAACTATCTCTCGATAGACTGGTGCTCGGTGATGTCTTTGTAGACATACTGCTCTTGGGTTCCTTTGTGAATCATGTTGTCAGTTTACTCTGTAAACTGTATGTCGATGATCATTGTGCTAACACACTTTTGGTGATCTCTGTACTTGTCTGTTTCGGTGACCTCTATTTGCTGTCACTCGGTGATCATGTTACCGACAGTCCAAAAATTATTTCCTTGTATAATAATGACAAAATATTATCCTTTAGGATTATCAATCTTCCCCTTTGGCAGTAGTATCAAAAACTAATATGTGCAAAACTAAAATGTTCAATATATACACCAAATGTTTACCTTGTCAATATGACTCCCCCTGTGTGCATGCCTCGATGTAGTGTATGTACATGTTTCTTCCTTTGATACATTTTCCTTTATACATATATTTCCCCTTTTATCATTTTTGCCTTTATCATATCATTCCCCCTTTTTTTGAAAATAATGACAAAAGTGTAATACTTACAACTTGTCAAAAATGTGGGAATAGGATTTTTGAATTTCCTCCATTAGCTTCTCCCATTTCTCTTTGAGGTTCTGAAGGGTCATTAATTCCAAGGTGAGTCTGGTGTGCATGTCATATATGCTCTCTATAAAAGACATTTCTGGGGTGGTAATCAATGCTTTTGTCGAAGTCATATGTTTAATCAGTAGTGTGAGATTCAGGAGTAACATAGCTTGCAGCTTGGTTACCTCATCTCGAATTCTTCTTTCTTCCTTTTGAAGTTCAAGTTTCAACCATTTTGCTTTTATAATCTTGTCATAATACAATTTGAATGCATTTTCATCAGCCGTGAGACTTTTGCACTAGCCTTAAGATCTTCATCATTTTTGGCTATTTTTTCACTATGCTCGGTAGTGAAAGTCTCTAATGTGCACAAATTTTGAATTAAGTTGACTACTTCTGATAAGATTGGTTCTATTGTAGTAACTAATTCAGAAATTTTTACCTTTTGTTCTGCCACTTCTTAGCTGATTTTCTCTGTAAGCTTGTATTGACACTTCTGCTCAGCACATTCCTCAATTACCTTGTCTGTATCTACATTCTGGGATGCGATGGCATCGGTGAGTGCTTCTAATTGATCAAGTATAGGTCTACTTTGATCAATTTTAGTGTCAGGTATAATTTGCAATAGTATTTCTTTAGTTGTATCCAAGACTTGGGAGTTCATGTGCTCCTTCTTGATCTTGTCCTGTATTGCCTTTCTTTTACAAAGTTCTCCATACTTTGTAAGTGACTCTAGATCCAATGTTCTAGGATCACAGTCTGGTATATCAACAGTTTCATCTAATGTGATTGGATTTTTATTCTTCTGCTTCTTCTTGGATATGGTGGTGGAAGTAGGGTTATGTAGAACTATAGCTAGTTCATGCTATTTCTCTTGCTTCGGTGATTGTGTGGGAGGTGTTGTTCCTTTTGTGTGCTGCTCGGTATTGACCTGTTGGTCAGTAGTGGATTTCTCCACATTAACCTTATCTGTATCTGCAACCTTTTCACCTTTGGAGTTCTTGTCGGTGGCATCACTTTTTTTCTCCTCTCCACTTGTTTCTTTCTTCTCTTCAGTTGTATCTGTCTGCTTTCCTTATTCATCACCTCTATCTATTGGATTTTTTTGCATCAGGTTTAGGTGTCTTATCCTTTGCTTCTATGATGATATTGATAGCTTGTATAAATAGAGGCATTTGACCTGGTATACTTACCTATACAACATTCGTTGTATCCTTTTCCTTTTCTTTTTCCTGCTCGGTGGCATCGGTTACATCTTCATCTTTGTTGGGCTCATCATTAGAATCAATAAGTATTATATCTTTGATAATGACTTCTACTGTGTCCCCTAATGATTGGAAAATATGAGGTACATCATCCATGGCCTTGCTTGCCTATGTTTTCAACTCAACTGAATTGATGTCCTTGGTATCATTTATGAAGATGTGTTCTGGGCTCGGTGTGGCCTCTTTCTCTTCATTGTGAGGGGTCTCAGTAAGATCTAATACCTTCTTGGGGCTTGTATCCTCCTTAGGTGGATTGAATATTTCATTCCAAGTTTCATCACTTTCTTTATCAAGCTCTATTAATATGCCCTCAAGTAATTTGTATGCTCTGATCTTACCTGAAAATTTCCTTGCATGCTTCTTCATCATTTCATTAATTTCCTCAAGTTTTGATTCGGGTGGCATAATTGTGACTAGGGATCTTTCCCTTATCTATTTTTCTGTATGCAATGCATAAGTACACCTTGCTGATATTCTGTCATTTAGTTCTTGTGGCATTTTCTTATTGAATTGTATCTGTACATACTTGTAAGCAATCATTGCCTTAACTATGGCTTCTTCAATCTTGGTTTGATTTTTGAGAGATAAGGTTAGCCATTTCCTTATCTTTTGGTGTGATATGCTTCATGTCTTGATGATTGATGCTGCAACTTCATCAATTGTGTGAGGAACTTTGAGATTTTTTATTTGAGCTCCTTGTTCTTTCTCATCCTGCTTGGTATCTTCCTTATCTTCTTTTCCTTGGATGTATTTTATTCTTTTCCTCGGTGCCTTTTGCCCGGTTTAAGGCTCTCTCTTGTAAGTCCTCACTGTACCTTTCTTTACCGGTGGTGAGTCTGCATCTTTTGAAGTCTGACTCCTAGTTCTTGATGCAGTAGTAGTTCTTTGTTTCTTCACTGGTGGTGCATCCGATTCAGTTAACTCGGAGTCACTCAAATTTTCACCTTCACCAATGAGTGGCTGTCCCTCAGTGACATCTTGTTCTGATGCTTCATCATTTAACGATAGCTTCTTTTGAAGTGTTTTTACCATTTTAGTCTTCTTTATGTCAATTTTCTTTACTACTAAGCCTATTTTGATTCTAGCCTTAGCTTCCTCATATGTGACAAATCTTGGTAATGATTTCTCCACTGCTTCATTCAATAATGCTTCAATAGAATTTATGGCTCGTTCAATGTTGATCCCATAATCTAATGGTGGCAACCATGTTGTCCTTGGTACTGTTGGTTGTATTAAAGTGGTTTTGGTATCCACTATGAAATATATATCATCTTTATAGTGTTCCACCAGTTGTTCAGGTATCCTCATTCTTTTCAGCATTCTGTCCTTGAAGGTAGTGAAGTATGCATCCATGATTGATGTAAAATTATCCCCTAGTGACTTAATATATTCAGTATTGGTCGGGTAGTTTCCCAATTGACATTATCGACATATGGGAAGAAATTATGGAAATAAAAAAATGTACAGATGAGGAGTGATCTGAACTTACATGAATTAGACCTTGCATACCTAATAATCCTCATGTTCTCCTCTATTTTATTCAGTAGAAGCTCGGATAGGTTCAGCTGTAATCCCTTCTTCATAATCTTGTAGGCAGTGTCAATTGCTCCGCATGCTATGCTGTTCAATCGACTGGCTTGGAATACCTTGTTTTCCAGTACACATGCACCGAAATTCATCTCTGGGTCGGTGATGGAGTTAACCTTTAAACCTCTGCCATCCTATACTACACCTGTCATCTTTTCAATCTCAGGTTGAGAAGGATGTTTTAGGGCTTTGGCCTTGTCAATTACTGGATAATCGGTTACTGCATGAATGACATCCTTAGTGATTGGTTTCAGTTCATCCAACCACATTTTCCTATCATGTGCTCTGCTGAGTATTATCTGAATCCACTTAGTTTTAAACTCTTTCGAGAACATTAGGGCATTTTGTTAACCCTTTTACCTCTATGTGCTTGTGTTCATCTTTAATGTTTCCATCTGTGCAAAGCTTCTTGTAAGCTTCTTCAACTTCAAGATCTCTGATTTTTGCAACTTTGCAGTGGATATATGCTCAGACATCCTTGAGTAGCAAAACCCTAGGTGGTATGCTTGAGAATGCTCCTTGTTCATCGGGTTGTGAAGAAACCTCGGGGAAAAAATTATACTTAGGCTCTTCACAGGTTGTATTCTTGATCAGAATCACCTTCTTGTCCTTCACACTCTTGAACTTGGAGACTCACGATGTGGTTTCCATGTTTCTTGAAATTAGGGTTTTCTCCGTAAATGATCTATTTTCTCAGTGAGTCTTAGATACTCACATGATCTTAGCTGGAGATGCTGGGAATTTGTCAGAGTAGCCATGAATGTGCTTGTGAATCTCTTTGCAATCTGGTCCCTCCTTGGTTTCTCTTCTTTGTTCTATTCTTCGCTATGCTCTTCGCTCTCAAACGCTTGGTGAATGAATGAGATTTCTATCACCCTTTTATAGATGATGCCCTGAGTGGTGCAATAAATGCTTCACCTACTTCTTAGTGGTCAAAGACGGCGTCACTCGGTCATCACACAAACTTCTCAACTCAGTGTGTATACACTGCTCGGGGTAAATGTCAACTCAATTGACCTTTCACATGTTCATCGATGGTGCTCGGTATGTAGCGAAGACTTGATTGTCTTTTTACATGATTACCGACGATGCTCGATTTACATTGACAACTTAGCTTTTATATGTATACCGACGATTCTCGGTATGTATTGACTAAAGGGATTGGATTCACAAATTCATAACAAGTAATACCATAGTACATCTTTATTCATGCTTATTTGGCATATTATCAATGAATATTGAAACTGATGTAAAATATAACTTTGTATAGTGTAGTTCCATACTTACTTGTATGCTTAGGTGGGGGTGGTGATATCGCCAGATCCATTGGATGAGGTGTCATCAATTGCAGTGCTTGGTCCATCATCATATTTTATTGTATCTTTCCTCCACATTTGATTTCTCATTCTCCTGATATCTTCAATAGTGTTCCCATTAGCAAAAGTGCTTGATTCTGTCACTCAGTCTCTGCAATCTTTGCGTAGGTGACTGACCTTATGACATTGTAAGCATGCCATTCCAGAGTTAGTCTAGTTCCTAGACCTTCGTATCCATTTCCTCATGCAGTTTGTAGCTATGTGTCCATATCTACCACATGTTGTGCAATTTGTCCATGTGTTGTAATCCCAAACATATGAGTTACCGACTCTTCTCAGTTGATAAGCATTTTCTTGTTCTTTTGGCTTCCATGTTTTCTTTTTCTTTTTCCCGCATTCAAGAGATGTGTGCCCTTGCATTTTGCAAGTAGAATAATATTTTTCCATGTAGGATTCCTTCTTTGGTTGGTTCACCTTAGATCTTCATTCATGTGCTTTGTGTCCATGCTTGTTACAGTTATAACATTTACCTATGAATGTAGATGTGGATTTAGGAATACCTTTTGCTTTGCTCCTGCAAACATTTGATGTGTAGCCTAGTTTTCCACAGTTATTGCATGACTGCTTCCTTGGTCTTGGATTTGTGTAGACATCTTTTTGATCAGCTAGGTTTAATGATTCTCCATGCTCGGTATACCCTAGACTGGTATTTTTTTGAGTCTTTTTTGTCCATTCAGAAAATCATCCATTATTTTTGTGCTTTCTTCAGTTTTCTTGATCATATCATTGTGATGTTGCTGAATCCTTACTTCATGCTTTAATTTCTTATTTTCTTCTCTTAGCTCACTAATGGCTTCCAATTTCCCATTGAGTTCTATGTTCACTCAGTTTGCCTCATGACTCATAAGAACTATTTGATTGGTGATCTCATGATGATGTTCAATAAGTCTTTGTATCTTTTCAGTGATCGTCCTCCTTTCATCAATAGCTAATGTTCTTTCTTGTTCATCTTGTCTAGCATTATTCATAACATCAACCATCCTTACCATTTGTGTCACTTGACTGATTTGCAGTACCTTTACTTGTTCTGTTAGATGTTGATTGATTTCATTTAGACTTGTAATGCTTCCTTCAGATGTGTTTGATGTATTGCTAGATGTAGATCTTGATGACTCAAACAAATCAGGTATCTCTTCTTCATGATAGTATATTTTATTGAAGTGAGATGCCATAAATTTTCTTTCATCTAGTATCTCTCTCATCTTGATTCTTGCTTCTTTGTATTGCTCACAGAAGATCTGTATTTGCAACTTCTGATTTTCAATATTCTTATCAAGCTTATACCTTTCCACTGTATGATCTTTTCTCTTAAGCGATTTAAAAGTTTCCAAATAAGATATCTAGCTCTGATACCAATTGTTGGGATAATGGAATGGTGTGTACTGAGAGGGGAGGGGTGAATCAGTACCCTTAAAACTTTTTATCAATTAATCCTTAATACTTTGTTCTTGCATTACTGATCATAGATGTTTTTCTACCTTATGCATGTAATATCAAAATATAAACTTAATTTCATGTAAACATTCATAGAAACATTCATGAAATGTAAGTACACGTGACACAAGAATTGGTAACGTATAAAACCCTTATTAGAAGGTAAAAACTACGGTGGGGATGAAACCCACAAAGCTTCACTATCTGCAGAATGGAAGGTGTCAGTTAAGGCTACAAGTGTGATCACTTCTAATGATCTTACCCTGTTAGGAATAAAATTTTAGACTGGTTAGGTCTACTCAGTTAAGAGATTAAGAAACACTATTAAGTGTGCACTAGGTTAAGAGATTTACATAAAGACTGTTAGGTCCACCTTCTTAAAGGTTTTCTTCTATTTGCTACAATTGTTAGAGAGCAGTCAAAAATACTTGTTGACCTGATAATATGCAATCTTGAATTACTAAATACATATCCTTTAAGTTCACAATGTATATGTATCACCTATAGTGATTGATTAATACCCCTATTCTGCTTGGTAGCCTTGAATCTTTTTCTTCATAACTGAATTCTGTCTTTTGTGTCCTTCTGCATGAATCTCTTTGTCTGATCCATAGATGTCTGTTGCGTCTACAATCATCATGTTTTGATTGATTACTACATCTATTTATACAATGTATTGACCTATTTAGGTTTCATGCTTTACAATAAAAACTCTATGAGAAAAGGTTTACAACTTGACCTTGATCTCCTAGTTTGCATGTTTACAATCAGTTAGACTGATTAAAACAATTACATATGCTTTACTTGTCCCTCAAGAAATGGTTTTAAAGATAAGCATAAAGCTTAATATAAAACTCAAGTGTTTTATTTGACATGTAACTTAGATCCACATTTATCAGAAATAAAATTGTCTCTCGGTAGACTGGTGCTCGGTGATGTCTTTGTAGACATACTGCTCTCGGATTCCTTTGTGAATTGTGTTGTCAATTTACTCTTTAAACTGTCTATTGGTGATCATTGTGCTAATACACTTTCAGTGATCTCTGCACTTGTCTATTTTGGTGACCTCTGTTTGCTGTCACTCGGTGATCATGTTACCGACAGTCCAAAAACTATTTTCTTGTATACTAATGACAAAATATTATCCTTTAGGATTATCAATATTAACAAAAGACATTAGAGCTTATATTCAATGCAAGAAAAGTGAGATCGGAGATGAAGATATTAGTACAGTCTACAAGGAACTATATAAAGATAATGTAATGTTGAATTAAGAGTATGGACATCTTGAAATAAAACATTTGACACATGTCGTGCACATGCCAAAGAATTTTGAGGTTGAATAGATTAAATGTGTATTGAGTAGAGTACATAGAGACTACATATGGTTGGAAGGAGATAGACAAATTAAGATCACAAAGGAAATCATCTTTGCAGTTACTGGATTATTGGCTAATGGAATAAAATGCGTAAAGGAACTAGATTCTAGAATAGAAATTGAAGGTATAGTAAGGTACATGCAAGATCATAAATTTTTTTTCTGTAAGCAACATTTTGGATAAAGAAATGAAATTTTCATCAATGGTTATCAGATACAAGATCTATCAAGAAAATCAAATAGACAACATATCTGGAGGAGCACTACAGGTTGCATATGAGATTGTTACTGAAGGAAACAAATATGATTTAGCATAAATGATGAGAAATCAACTGATGATGAATCTGAGAAAAATCAAGAAACAAGGATTGAAGTTTGGAGCATTATTGGTATGTATATTTTTCTATTTACAAAATTATTTTCTTGGCATTGGTTAAGTAAATTGGACAACAAGTGAACCAGTTGTAAGTCAAATAAATAGATATATTGAACAATTGGGAAGAAGTTACCATACAGTAATGTGGAGTTATTTAAGAGAATTTCAAATAAGAATGTATAGAAGATATCGGATACCACCTCACATTGTTAAGAAATATGAGAAAGATATATGTTTTTTGGTTAGCACACACTATGCATAATTATTGTAGTGGAACCATGAACTTCATGACTACAACCTATTGTATATGAAACAAAGGAGAATGAATTAATAACAAGTATTGAGAAACTATTGGATCAACTTAAGGATATCGAAGCTAATTGGTTTGGAACCTATGAAGAAGTTTATAGAAGGATAATATTGGAAGAAAATAAATCAAAGGAAGAGGTTAGAAGTACAACGAGAAAACATAATTCAACTACAATACCTGAAGCATATGCCAAGATCAAGATTAAGAAAGCTAAATAGAGACAACCTACCAGAACACCCTAGTCTACAATAAGGAAGAATACAAGAGGAAAATCAACAGCAGAAGAAAGCACAAGGACACAAAGAAAGTAAAATGAACTTGAGATTAAACAAACAAGATCAAGAATACCGAGGACGGCTAATGACTTAACAGAAGGAATAAGAGAGCATGGAACTATCAGACACATTCACAGAATCAAGAACAAGACATGGACATAATAAGATAAGAAAATTACAAAAGATGCAATAGTATTTCACTTACACAAATTCAAAAGATTTCCAAATGAGTTAAGACAGAACATTCCTGAGGAATTAATCGACAAAATAAATATAAGATGGAATAAACTCGCATAACAAGAAAAGTTAAGGAGAGAAAGAACTTTGATTATCACAAAGCCAAGAATAAATGTTGAAGAGATTGATTTATTAATAACAAAATATGAAAAAATATTTCTTAAGAAGTGCATAAAAACCAAGTTACTAGAAAGATTACAAGAAGTAGAAGAAGATGCACTACAAAAATGGAACATGATTTTTATTACAGAAAGAGAAGACACCCCGATAAGATTTGAAGAAGGAAAAGAAGATCAACCTATTGAAATACATGATGAATCTGATGATGATACAAATACTAAGGAAGATGAATATCTTGAGGAACAACTTACACTAGAGAATACAAATGAATACACTGGAGTAAAATATGAAATACATCCTACCGATATAGCACCTGCTATCGGTGAGATGATAGAAACCGAGGAAGAACAAGTTGCAAGAAATTTACAAAGTATGATTATGATTACAACAACACAAGAAAAGAGAAACATAGATTCAAAAAGTGAAGAGATAGAAGACTTAGATGAAAGACTCGACTTTGCAATTTTGAAGAAAGATCAAAATAAGCTACATTATAAGGAACAATTATTATATGTGGAGAAATACAAAGAAAAGACAACTATTGAGAAATAGTTAAGGGAGAAACAAAAGAATAAAATCATGAGGAGAACATTTTACACATTTTCAAGCTTACTAACAACAATCACTATTGATTAGAATGAATCAGTTACAACATAGTTAAGAACATTTGTGGACACAATCAGAGATAATCATAATCTTAAAGTAGAAATAAGAGGAAAAATACAACACATATCATTTACTGACAGAAGCATAAATAAAATGATAGAAGTCATATACATATTATCAGGGAGACTGGAGGATATAAAGGAGACATTGACCAAAGCCTCTAACATCACAAAAAAACTACTTATAGGTAATAAAATATCAATTGAGGAATCATGTATGATAAATATACTTATGGATATGATGCAGAAACAGATACAAGCTACATCTAGCATGCTGAGCACAGTAGAAAGGAATGATAAAGAAGATATTACCAAAAGAATAATAATTGTGAAGAGTCGTATCACAACAATCATTCACCTACAGAAACAATAGAATACATTTTTGGGAAAAGTACAGACAAAAGGAGTAGAAATAGCTGATACCACAACAATCACATTTTATTTTGGTTGCCTTTGGCATTGTTGTCAAAGGGGGAGTGATAAGAAGATGGGAGTAATAAGATGAGGAAATAAAAAAATGAAGAGAGTATAGGAAAAGGGGGGGGGGGCAACATATCAAGTGGAGAACAGTAAGAAGAATGATGATAGAAAGGTTTTGCCATCAATACCAAAGGGGGAGATTATTACTTGAAAAAATCCTCTACAAGATAATGAATTATTTTGATAATATTTTCATTATTAGAAACTAACATCAAGTATAGAGTACTATTGGATAAGAATAGACTATCGACAAAAAGGTTGTGTTTATCAGAAAGCTTTATCAACGAAAAGGAAAAGAAAAGATTAGAATCAAGGATGACATCCTATTATCATAATGGCCTATGCAAGAATCGAGAAACCCTAATTAGGTCATACAATTAGGTCATGAAAGTACTTTAAAAGGAGATCAGAGAGAAAAAGAGATATAGTGCAGAGAAGAAGAAAGAAGCGACAATGTAGAGTATGAACAAGTATCAGTGAAGACAAGCGAAGTGTAAATTAGAGAAGGAACATAGCAGAATGAGATTTGACAAGCTTTATGAGAAAACATTCATAGGTATAATTTCTTGTTGATTTATTCCTAACAATTTAGCAACAAGATTGTGAAATCCCTTAATCGGGTAGTCTCTAACCAAACTTAGAATTTTTATTCAGGAACTTATTGTGAATCCTTTAATAGGGTGAACACTATATAGTGGGATAAAATCCTCTAAATAGGTTACTCTTAACAAGGTATAAGACTTTAACAGGTCTCTAGGTAAATCCCATAGCTGGGTAGCATTTAACAATGCTTTTCGTAAGCTCATAACTGAGCACCTTATTATTGCAATGATAAGTTGTGGGTCTCATCCCCACAACAATTTTTCCCTCTCACCAAGTTTTTTCTACGACACCAAAATATTGTGTTAAGTGTTTGAGTGTTTATGAATTACATGTTTGTTAATTTGCAAGTTATCAGTTATCGGTTAATATTTCAGCAGTTATCGGTTAAAGGCAAAATATATATCAATATCAGTAAACATACGAGTATAATTTTGAGAATGATAGGAAAAAAATGTGAATTGTTTGAAGTATTAATTCACCCCCCTCTTAGTCACTAACCTAAATATTTCTAACACACATGTAGTCAAAATACATATGAATTCCATGATTTTGAACATCGTGCTTTGTTATATCCCGCAAATTGAAGAATCTAATTTTTTTTTTTCATGTTTTATATTTGAATTTGATAATAATTATTCTCATTAAATTGAATAATTGGATATAACTCAACATCATACCAAAACAATGATAAAAAAAATAAAACATTGATGGAGTACAAAGCTATGAATAAATGAGACAACTTTGTGTAATTAAGAAATCAAATCCCAAAGTTGAAGGTATGTTCTCTTTAGAGATATAAGTCATACATCATACTTTTAGAGATATAAATATCATAATTATCATATGAGTACATGGTTCAATAAATAATATCAAAACCCTAACCTCACACTTAAGTATCTCCTTAGACACATAATCCTATTAGCAAGTTAATAGTATTCATAAAATTTATCACATTACACTATGCTATAAATTGTGATAATTCCCTTTTAGCCTTCACAATAACATGTTATCCATCTAACCTATTTCTAAGGTAATTGAAACAACATAAAAGTGTTCTTTCAATCTTGTTCTTATACTTGGAAATTTTTGAAATTAAAAGAAACAAAACAAGGGTGTTATCCCTTACAAAAACACAGCCCGAAGGTGTTAACACTACAGACCAAAGCAACAATTTACAACAAGTTCAAAAAATACTATTGAAAAAAGACTAGAAACACAACTAGAAATCCACATAGAGAGTGGGTAGACAACTCATCTGCAACATGGGAAGGAGGACGAGGGACTACAAAGTGAATTTTCTTTTGCCAGCGAACAACTGTCTAGGCAATACTTTCAGGAGGGTCCTATTAGTATTCGAAAGCACTGAGAGGGGGGGTAAACTAGTGTAACCAAGTAATTAAAAAATTTCACCACCGATCTAAAAAAGTTAATGAACAACTTCCAAATAATGAAACACACAACTGATGATATTAAATAGAAGTAAATAACATCAAGAATCCACGTAAGGAACACACATAAAACACATATTTTTCATGTGGAAACCCTTGTAAGAGGGAGAAAACCATGGCAGGGGTGACATCCACATGCCCACAATTGCACTAAATGTGTTTTCCCTGTTAGGAGCTATAAATACCCTTTCTGAGGGTTCACCCTATTAGGAGTGACTAGTACACTGTTAGGAGTATACTCAATCAATTATGATCTACCTTGCTATAGGATTTCAAAAATCCAATTAATAAGTTACCATGTTAAAGGATTTACAATAAGAACCTCTTAGGGTTCACTCGATTAAGGGATTTTTCTTTGCTGCAGCTGCTAGGGAACAAAAAGATGAATGATCTGGAAGTAGCACTACTTGCCTGTCAGATCCAATCTGTTCTCTACTTTCTGAAATTACACTAATCTTTGCTCCTTCAAACTCTAATCGCTTCTCTTGAAAATATGATCACAACCCTAAATCAAAATGATTTAGATAATCTTAAATAGTGTTGTCTTTAGGTCAGGGATAACTTTAAGAAACCCCCCTCCCGAAAAGTATAAAATTGTGGCGAATCACATGTTTTTTGGAGGGAAATTTTTTAATATTGATGGCGAATTGCGGTTCAAATTATGGATATTTGGTGGCAAATTTTTTAATACCATATACCTTTTTTATAAAAATATGGCGACAACAAATGATTTTAATAGGAAAATTATTAATTTAATTGGTGAAGTTGGAAAATTTTATTGATAAATTATGGCAAAATAATTTTCCAAATATTGTAATTAATTATTTGTCATGGAAAATGTATTTCAAGTTGTATAGTTGGTATGACGATTTAATAATTGGAAATAACTATTAAAGTTTCATTCTCCTAAGTTTTCATTCTCAAAGAATGACACGTGTGATGTTTCCAGAGAGAGTTTTCAATAAAGGAGTTATGTCAACACATTTCTTCCAAAATGCACCTTCCACCGTTCATCTCTCTTAATCCAATGGTTTTGATTTGATGTTGAAGTTGCATCGGGTGAGGGTCCCACTGCTATGACGTCACATACTCACACGTCCGTTGGATTACAACATATCAATGAACAAAGGTGAATTTCGGGCCTATTGTTGGTCTTCCTAATGTTTACGACAAACTCTCGGCGGAATCATGACACATGGTATGATTGATCGTACCAATAAGTCCATAATCAATCATACCATGTGTCATGATTCCATAGAGAGTTTTCCGTAAATATTATGAAGACCATCAATAGGCCCGAAATTCATCTTTGGTCATTTATATGTTGTAATCCAACGGACGTGTGAGACTGTGAGTCTGTGAGTTGTGACAAGATTTATTAATTAATTTAAAAATTATAAACAACTGTCGTATAGTTTTAAATTTAATTAATAAAACCTATCAAATTGTCATATCAGACATATTTTGTCTGTTGCATAGCCGTTTCCGGTAATATTAGATAGAAATTTTAATTAATGGCGATGAGTAGATATGACATAAAGTAAAGTAGTGACAATTAATTGCGGCTTAGATGGAGCCTTTCAATTTTCAATGACACACTGTGACATCATTATCTATTCATTACCAATTTACCTCGATAGAATAATGCCTTGAAGTTAAGACTTAAATGAAAACATCATGTCATTTAAGGACATTGTTTTCTAACCGTTTGATGATCTTACATCAATGGTAAAGCTTCATTTCCTGCCGCCATTTCGCATACTTTGCATATTATTTATGCGGAGTGGGCACACATTTTAAGTTTTTTTATAATAAAGAATTGTTATGTCCACTTGGCACCTGCGTGATGTTCGACCTTGGTTATTCCCAAGAAAGAAAATGTCTTATCATAAGTGTTGTTTCTAATTTCACCCACTGTTGCATTAAATATGAAAGATTTGGAGGTTGTTGAAGGAGAGTTACCATTTTACTTACAAATTAATTAGATCTTTAGGGCAGAGAAAGAATTTCAATCAGGGCTTATAAATAGATGATATACGCTCGTTAAATTACGATTGTGAAAGTAGATTTGGGGAAATAGTCTGCGACTGCTCAGTTCTCTTTGTTTTTTTATCAAAAATTAAAATACTAATCAGTTTGATTTTCAATGGACACTCCAATTCGTTTAAGATGCACTGCCTTGGAGGATCAAAAGGCCTTTTTGGGCCTGGTCACAGACCCAATCCTGGCGTCTGTTGCTACGAAGTTGGGAGCCTTCACCAAGGAGGCTATAAGAATGGTGCTGGGACGTGAAGTTCTAGAGAATGAAAATAGGTATAGATTTAACACCAACATTTCGTCTCAGTTCATGGCATCTCTGTTGGACTTGGGTGGGGAAAAGGTGGAAATTCTCATGCTTATGAGGAAAGTTTTCAAAGAAGAGTACCTAGGCGACGATGTGAATGTTGTCATATTTGCAGAAATTGGGTTTGGTATTCCTTGGGCAAATGATTTGCTGAGGATTCTACAACCAGGAGAAAATGTGCCCAGGCAACCATTTCTACTGAACCTTGATGTTGAGCATCTCACGCGTCATCAAAAGTGGGCACAGTTTGGGAGGGATTTCCTCTAGAAGTGGCACAACTTGGAGGATATCGAGGACTATCAATGGCTAGAAGAATTCTCTGAGATTATCCTCTCTTCAAAGTTCCATACAGATCGAAGGGAGCCTCATCCTGAGCTGGATAGTCCCTGACTATGTCTCTGTCCCTATCCCTGTCCTAGTCTCTACTATGTTTAAAAAAAAAATATGAAAATGTTTTAAGAAATTCGAAGTGCTTTTCTATTTTGCTTTTATTATAAGTATCATTAATAGATATGGCATATGGGCGTCGTTGATTTGTAAAGTTGTATTGAAATTTTGCGTAATATAATATAAAATATTTGTGTTGCACTTTTGTTTCATGTAATAATTTAATGTTTCCAAACTTTATCATTTAATGGTGACTGG
>MU222210.1:84878-123465 GCA_018584345.1 Thuja plicata | reverse complement strand
TCAATTTTGGTTGACATAGTACTAAAAAGGCCAAATTCTTGCATAAAAGAATTTCTATTTAGGACAAGCAAATTGGTGCCATCCTCCCTTTTGATGGTCTTTGTGAGTACATCATAGTGATTAGCCAGTTCCAAAAATAGGTCAACATCCAGGAAAACATCAGGCACCAACAACCTACCCAAACCAGATATCCAAGGGTTTGACACAGGGATAGGTTTATCAGAATTTTTGTAAAAGTAAGTAAATAGAGAATAACCTATTGTTCCTGGGGTCACTGAATCTCTGATGTCTTTGAAATCATCTTTGAAAACACCAACATCAATCTTTCTATTCTGAGTTGACCCTGGAAGCAGTTGCAGAAACTCATCAGAGAAGCTAGGTTTTCCTTTAGGATCATCTCCACTGCCTCCACTAGTAGACGCCATGCTCATGGTAGTACTCATGTTTGTAGGAACTTGAATTTATGACTGGATGATATTGAAACAAATCTAAGCACAACTCTCTGTATTACCTAGAAATTTCAATCACCTTAGAATAGCTCAGAATATTACTTTTCGCTCTGAAACAACAACTTGGCCTTGAAAACATAAACTCGGTGAATAGGAATGAATGCACACTCCCCTGTTTATATCCAAAGGATTCAAAGTACATGGCTCAAAATTTAGAAACGTCAGTTCTGCTATTAAGTTGATATGCCATGAAACGTTCAAAAACCTAGCCGTAGTTGAGCGAGGTGATAGGAAATCAAATTTAAATCATGAATATTTTGGCGCAATCATAAAACGGTTAAGACAGCTGACATGGCACTCTCTAATTCATCCTCTGTCATATATCTCAGCTACCTTTTGTACACAGTAATAAAAAATTCCTGTATCTGATTGGCCGCCAGGTGATCTCCTCTGTCACGTCATCCACTTGGTGCCGCTTTTATAGATCCTGTTATCAGGCGACCTCGCGACCTCATTAAGTCTCTTTGTCGTGAGCACATTTCCTTAACCATGGTTTACTCTTCAGACTTGGCGACAATGTAACTCTTTTACCTTGGCTGACCCAAGTCTCTCTAGTGATCAGGCGACTATGGTGAAACTGAAGTCGCATGGAGTTAACTCTAACTCAGCTTTGTTCATCAGACTTGGCAACAAACCGTTACCTTTTAACATTTCAATGTTATCGCTAAGTCGCTGGATGCTCATTTCTCTTTTCTAGATTACACGACAACCTTTAGTCACTGAGTCAGGTGATAAGTTTATCATGACCTTATTACTGAAAAGGTACCCTTTCTCTGTTTACAGTGACCTCGCGACAGACCTTAATCGCTGAGTCGGAAGGACTTTTTCCCTGGGGCACTTTTATCACCAGACTTAGCGACTACCGTTAGATCTCTTCATCTTTCCATCGTACGGCTGTCTTTTAATCGCTATACATTTCCTCATGCCCTTAAATCATCAGGAGACTTCGCGACTGAGGGTGAAATGACTTTAGTCTCCTTATCGCTTGATCTCATTTCTCCTTCTGGCGACCTCACGACAACCACTAGCTCTGTGACAGATGGCATCTATTCTTTCGTCCACTAAAAGAATTCTGGAAAGCTGAGTTATCACTCCTGTTCTGGCGACATCCCGACTGAGGGAAATCACTAACCACAAACCGTTAGTCGCGGGGTCAGGACTGTTATCCCTTAACTGCCATTTGATCATGAGACCACGCGACTGAAGGAACAGCTTAACTATTTGAATGTCCTGATCTAGCGATCATGCTACATGAAGTGAATCGCAAAGTTGGAAGACATTCCTTTGACCTGTTGACTCTTCTTGCGATCACCCGACTGAAGTGGGTCCCGTTCCGTTTAAAGCTTATAACATGAAGTTCCAGCGACAACCTGACTGAAGAAAGATCGCTAAGTCTCAAGACATAGATGGAATATTCTGTTTCCTCAAGAGACTACGCGACATAAAGGAAAAGCAAAGTCAGGAGAAGATTTGGCATATTCGATCTGGGTTACGCGATCAAGCGACCAGACTTAAAATACATGTCTTAAGTGACTGAAAAAGGTAATGAAAAAACATAAGACATGGCTGAGGGTTTAAACATGCATCGTTTAACACTAGGCTTTTAGGGTTTTCAGGGTTTTAACAACTTGGGCAAGGTATAGGCATGAAAACTGAAAATTTTCAGAGAACAAGACAAAGAACAAGGGAAGGCAACAAAAATAGGAAATAAAACCAACATGAAGAAAGGTCTCCCCTAGCATTTACCTAGCCAACTGGAGCTTATGGAGTTGACAGTAATAAGATCCATAATTTTTGGATCCAAGCTTGTTCATTTATGCTTGTAAGAGCACAAGTTGCTCCTAGGTCCAAATGTTGTCACAATGGTCTAAAATTGTAAAAAGTTGCTAATTTTGAGAAAATAGGGGATATGGTCTCTTCTAGGGTCCTAGGATGGGTCAAGGAGCATCGAGTTGACCAGATTTTTTAAAGAGCAAGAAATGCTCAAAAGTTGCTCAAGCAACTTTTGCAACTTTTGCAAAAAGTTGCTAAATGAAGAATTGGATGGTTGTAACCACCCAGGCTTGGGTATTTGAGAATGGATTGAATATTTTGGAAGGTTAATGGAGTTTTAGTTACAGACCACACATGTGAGCATTTTGTATAGATGATTCCCTGAGTTTTACTTGCATTTGCAGTGTTTCTATAGCCTTGTATGGCCGTGTGACCGAGAATGGACATGTAAGGTCCTTTGAACATAGAATAGAGCCTGTGAGGTGTTTAGGAAGATCCTAAGCAAGGGTTTAGGGTTCTAGAGGGAAATATAGTGAGAAAACAAGGTCTGGTGTTTCTTGGGTGCCCTACACCAAAGACCCCTATAACTTCCTAGGTGTACCCAAGGAACATTATATAGAGCATGAAAGATACACCTACAAACATAAATTCACTTAAGTCATGGAGTGTATACATATAGAGGATGAAAGATACACCTAAATACAATGTAGCATATCAAGCATTAATTCACTTAAATCATAAAATTGCTTATGTCCTAGAGCAAACATGTAGTACATACATTATGAAGCATAGACATGAATTCACTTAAGTCATTCACGTAGGTCATACACATGAATTTAGGTTATGAGTCATGTACATGAATACATATGAAGTACACACACAAGAACATTAATTTATCAAAACACAAATGCATATACGCAAGTCATGTGAAACAAGAATACACTTAAGGCATAAACATCCAACCAACAAATTCAAGGATCAAATTTTAAGTTTCATATATAACAAAATGAACAATAATAGCATACATATCAATACATGGCGTACATGACAAATCCATAATAGAGTTACAAAAAATTACATCAACTATGTCTAGGTCGATATATACAATGTACAAATGTCACACACACACACACATATACATACAAAATTTTGTCATTCAATGACCACAACTAGATCTATACAATGTATCGATATATCTATCACTATGGTGGATCATCAAAATTGAGCTTCTTCACAACAACACTTGGGTCACTAAGTCTCTGCACAAGAACAATTTAAATGCTAAGCCATATATATTATCTCAAAATAAATAAATATTGGGATGCAATTTGCTGGTAGTTGAATTATTGATTACCTCATCTCTTTCTCCCATGCTTGGGCTGAATGATAAACTAAATGGGCTCCATCGTAGGTGATAGGGACTCCTAAAAAATGGCGAGGTAGAGGAAGGATGGGAAGTGGTTAAGGTTCCTATAACAGGAAAAATAAATAATACAAAATGCATGTTATAAACATGAAATACTAAAAATAAAAAATGCATGGACTAAAAAGAAAATGCATACCACAACATGAGTTGGAACTCCTGTGTTGGAGGGAGCCAAAACCATTGATGAATCAATTTGGACCTTTTCATGTATGGTAAAATAGAAAAGATGTTATAGGGCCGAGAAATACTAGATAATGCAAAAAATGTATACACTAGATAATACAAATTTTCATACTGAAGCCTCAGATGGATATCTTATGCTTGGGATGAATGATAAATGAAATGGGCTCCATCGTGGGTTAGAGGGAATCCTAGAAAAATGGTGAGGTAGAGGAAGGACAGGCAGTGGTGAAGGGTACTATAAAATAAAAAATAATACAAAATACATGTTATAAACAAGAAATACTAAAAAATAAAAAATACATGGACTAAAAAGAAAATGCATACCGCAGTTGGATCTCTTGTGCTAGGCAAGGCATCCCTAGGAAGTGGAGAAGGGTTCACCTCATCTAAGGCAGCTATGACCAATTCCTGTTTGAAAATTCATAGCAAATGACATACTAATAGAGGAACATGATTTCTAAAATATTTTGAACAAACAAGAATTTAATTGAAAGTAAATATGAAAACATGTTACCTCCTCCCTCTCCTGAACATCAACAATGTTTGTGGCATTCATTAGTTCAGTGAAACCCAATTGATTCTACATGTATACAATAAACAAGTCAAGTGCATTCATCAATATAGACTACAATGAAATTTTCATAATACATCTCAACAAATATACTTAAATTGGAATTAATTACCTTTTTTTGTTTCAATGTCCCTGATGATTTCTTCCTCTTTCCTAATGACCTCGAGCTTGGTGGGGTAAGCTAACAAAAACAAAATTAACATAAGAGAAATAATATCATACCGCATGGGTTAAATTAAAACTATAAACAAGAGGTGTGCAAAATATGATACTACATAGCTCTGTAAGCCAAAGTCAATGGCAGAAAGGGTGACATCCTCAATTTCATAAATCTGAGCCCGTGACAAGCCCTATAAAACACCAAATAAATATATAAGCAATAGTTTACAATGAAGATTATGATTCACTTAAATTCCACAAATGATTATGCTCCACAAATCTATTATATCACATGTTTATAAACAAAATTTATGAACCATTATTACAATATAAATTTTTTCTCTTCTTTCACACACAAGACTATTCTTTAACAAATTTGAAGTCACAGTTAGAGAAGAATGGTCTCGATTGTATTCATGAGGGTTAGAGGTTAGGCCCACTTTTGCAGTAGGTAATAGGACTATTGTAGCCTGGCAGTGAGTATGTTTTAGTGTGTTTACCCTTAGAATGGAGGTATTTAGAGTGCTTTTAGGTTGAGAGTATGGTGTAGGAGCACCTCCTAGCACATGGAGTTTCATGAAGATTGTAGAACCTTAATGTTCTTAGTGCCCTCTTGGGCCAAAGGGACCCAAGACATCTTGTAGTTCAAGGCTTTATAATTAGTCTATCATTGAGATCCAATTGTGAGACCTAGTTCCAAGTTTGGGCACTTATAAGCCACATGGTACACTATGGTCATGGGATTCAACTCTACATAAAACCAACTTGGCTAGACTCCCCTATGTATTAGCCTTTGAATGCAACCAGTTTGGTGAAGAGATCTTACCTATAACTCCAGTTATCATGATTTTTGTCTCTGCAACTCTGGTTTTTGTTCATTTCTAAGAGTCTCACATTTTTTTTTCAGTTTTGAAGTGTTTCCACTATGGGAATTGGAAAATATCTGGTGGCAAGCTTCTTTTTAATATGTTTTCAAAGATTCTACAAGTTGTTTTTGTGTTGATGCAGGGAGATGGCCATATGATCGAGCCCTAGGTGTATATCTCAATGTATGCACCAAATCTGAATATATACAATAGTGTATAACTTCTAGAGAACCGAGCACCAAGGGCCCTAATTGTGGACTTGATGTTGTTTTGTGAATACCTAAGTGTTCCAATTGGATTTAGAAGGAAACACTTCCATTTTCTAGCACTTGCATCAGAGTAGGTGGTATGGGCAGTGATGAAAATATTTGGGGTGCTTATGAACCTAGGGTGTAGATGGGTTCTTTGTCTATGGTGAAGATATAGACTAGTATATGGGGACTGTCCTAGTATGACAATGAAATGCCAAAGAGTAAATTTTATTGAAATAGCAAGTGAATGTGCTATGAGCGATATGATAAGGACCTTGTGATAAGTTGAGGGGTTCTTGGGGTGTCGTAGAAGTTATATGTTGGGATTCTTCAAAAGGCCATGGAGGTGTATTGAAGGATTAAGGATATTCACAATCAATGAACAATCAGAGATTGCATTCATGATTTTGAAAAAGAAATAAGAGTAACAAAATGATGGTTGGATGTTTCGAATGATGTTCAAGGTTGATTCAGAAGCCAATAAGTGATTGGTTTGGGTATGAGTCTATGTATGAGTTCAACATTGGTTGAATTGAGTCCAATGATGGAGGGTGGGAGTTCAAATCAATTTGAGTCATGATGACTGGACAAGGAAGTGAATTCCTTTTGTTGAATTATATTAGAAAAAATTATTTGACCATAAAGCAATAGCAAACAAACATACACTAAGTTACCACCATACAAATTATTAAGATATGATATTTTGAAAGCAACATACTATTCGATTTTATGAATATTTATAAAACATTACCTCAGGTGTTTGAGCTACCCATCTATGTCTACTAGAAAGAGCACTCCTTGGTGTGCTTGTACCACCAGCTATACCCTGTAATGCATATTATTCATGTATCAATTTAGATTCTTCTATACATAAAAATTTATTTACTTTTAATAGATTTAGGTAATTAATTAAAATGACATGTCAAAACACAAATTTAAACAAACTTGTGTCGGCTCTGTACCATACAACATTGACAATAGATCATATGTGAGGGCCATATCCTCAGTAGTGGATGCCTGACATCTTCTCCCACAATTTACACATGAATGGGATGTTGAACCATCCACACTCACCTGACTATCTACCCCATCACATATACCATTACAATTGATGCAGACATGCTCAATGGGCTGGGCTGACCCTACAAGTGTATTTGATGATAATGGAGCTCGCATGGGATGAGATGATCCTAATGGTGCATCTGATGATGATGGAATTGGAGCAGGATAGTATGATCCTAATGGTTCATCTGAAAAAGATGGAGGTGGCACAGACATTGATCCATCATCTCCAACTAACTGAGTGCCATGCTGGATAATGACACTAGTCAATGATGCAACTGCATGAAGAGTTTGTATATCCATAGACTCCTTCATCACTACTGGGACCACAACATGAATGAGGGGTTTTCTCATAGTATGCCTCCTCTCTTGTGGTTGGGTAATCCTATGTACCCCAGGTCTATCCTGTGCAAAGCCTCTCCCTCTACCCTGGAACTCATGAAAGTCAAAGTAATTCGGCTTCTCGCTAAGGATAAACTCATAGTATAGCTTCCTCAAAAAATATAAAGGCACCTCATTATTATTACAAGGTGGTTGGTGAAATACCATGTACCACCTATCCCAAAAAGCTGATTTCATCCCCCTATGAGCACACTAATGTATAGGAAACCGTTTTGTATTAACTTCTAGGGAATTGTTAGTATTAGGATTGGTAAAAAGGGCACATATGTCACATTTTTCTATGCCTTTTATTTTCACATCCTCATATGATAAACCATCAAAATAATATGTACAACACCTATCCCTCCATGAACCCCATTTTGTCACCTCTTGAGACACCTCATTTGCACTATTGGACATTTTTTCTAATGTAGTGGCGAGGGTAGAGTGATGCTAAAGACTGGAAGCCTTCAACCTATTGACTAATATATTAATTTTTTGACTATTCTAGTTAAGGGGTTGCACGAGGTCCTCTTGTGTTGCATTTACATAATCTAATGGCACATGTGGAGGGTCTACGGGTGGCGGTGGTTGTGGACAAGGATAATTTTGAGGAGGGTTTACGGGTGGCGGTGGTGGTGGACGAGGATAATTTTGAGGAGGGTTTATGGGTGGCGATGGTGGTGGACCAGGAGGGTTTACAGGGGGGGGGTGGTATTTCATTTCTTTTTCCTCTTCTTGGATTGTTAGATGAATCTGATATAAAATTAATAAAAGAAAACAAAAAATCAATATCATAATCTAATTTGATAAAAAAATGAAAAAAAACACAAAAAACAAAAAAACAATAATACATACCTTTCTTACGGGGCGCCATTGCTTCAAAATGTGCAAATTGTTGAAGAATATTGTTTTCTTCAAAGCTCGCTCGGGTTGTTTGGTGTTTTTTCTCTCCTCCAGTCTGCTGCTCTGCGGTTTAGGCATTCAAAATGGCCTAAGCCGTGGGCTTTGAAAAATATTATATGTTTCTAATAACCTGATCAGGTTATTAGAAACATCTTAGAACCTGATCTGGTTATTAGAAAATATAATATGTCTAATAAATCGATCGGGTTACTAGAAACATCTCAGAACCTTATTGGGTTATTAGAAACATCTCAGGACCCAGTCGGGATTTGAGAAAGGTAAAGTTTTTAAATATTAATGTCTAGGCTTGGTTATCAAGCCTAGTACAATTTTGAAATTTTAATAACCTGATCGGGTTATATGAAATTTGAATTTTTTTAAACCATGTGTCCACTTTTTTGGTCCACAACTTGGTGCACACACCCCTTGAAAAAATTTGATTGATACATTTCTATCAGACATTTTGTAGTGAATTATGTTGTAATCAGAGAAGTACAAATCCCATTTGTGGGTAGGCCCTAATAGGTCTTTATACTTTGTAAATCCTCTAACTGGGTACATCTCTTAGATTAGAGATTGTAAAATCCTTTAACAAGGTAGACTTAATAAATTTTTTGTACTCTTAATTGAGTATAATACTCCTAACAGGGTAAGCTATCAGAAGTAGCTAAATTGTAGCTCTAACCAAGCGACCTTTATACTATAGTAGTGGAGAATTGTGGGTGTCATCCCCACCGTAGTTTTTTTTCCTCTAACAAAGGATTTTTACAGGACAAAATATTTGTGTTATGTGTTGCGAATTTCATGATTTGAGTTATTTAGTTTATGTTCATCTTATGCAATGTATTCACCTCAGTAAATGATGAACATTGTATGCTTAAAATTTTTAAAGGTAATGATTCACCCGTCCCCTCTCAGTACTTAATTTTCCTAAGTTATTCCAACATACAAAACCTAAAAACAACTTTTCCCTCTTCATTTTCATTTTTTCATCTTCATTTTTACACTTTTCCCTTTGCTTCTCTAGGTGCCGCCATGCTAGGGCTCTAATGGAATTTAGAGGGCTTTAAAGGATTATTGATGGAGTTTACTAGATATTTCTTTGAATATTTCTCACATTTTTTAGGTATGCTATTGTTTAAGCTTCCCCATGAACTCATTTCTTTGATTTGTATCTCTAAAAATTAAGCTCTTGGTATTTTAAAAAACTTCTTACTTGAGCCCTACATTGCATTTGCAAAGAAATAAAAGGAGAAAATCTTCATTTTCTATTTATTCCATGTCATTACTCATGATCTGGATTTATTGCCTTCATATGGGTTTTTAGCTTGCTGTGTACATTTCATATTTATGCTCTGAAACTCCAAATCTAGTCGTGACTCTCTATGTTCTCTGCTTCATAGTCTCTACATTTTGGAAATGTTCCTTTCGAGCTCTATTACTCAAAAAAAATTAAAGAATGTTTCATATTTCAGTAAAATACTTCATACTTTTGTAGAATGTTTCATATTCGGTAAAATACTTCATACTTCTATATATCTGCTATCTCGAATGAGGGCTCTTGTTGTTTCTGGTCTTCATGTATTTACAAAACACCTTCTTTAATGATTGTAGAAAATATACACTGCACTCCCTGTAGCTGATCATTTGGGGTTTTTGAAAGATAGAAATTGGTGTATTTTCATTTGTTGTGCATATTTGAAAACCGTGTTGTTTAAAAAAAACTTTCTTTTCTGAATTCCCATCAACAATTCCTTGTTCATTCTGTCACTTTGTTCTCTGTGACTTCTATATACTCAACAAGCTGAGATGAGAGTTTTGTGCTCCATTATCGGCTTTGGAAGTGTTTTATGACTGCAACTTACATGCTTGTCATTTTGTTCATGTTGAAATAATTAATTGACTTATGATTGATGTTTTTATACCAAATAGAAATGGCTATCATTTCATCTCACAGTCATCATCTTTGGAAATTTTTTGATATGATTGGAATCTTCATATGTTATCATTGATATATCCTTTTGAATATCCAATATCCCTTGTCACTGTATCTAGTTTGCCACTTATAACACTGGTCACAATGTTAGTCCCTCTTGATTTTGAGTATCCTTGTGCATCATATGATATGAAATGAATGATTTAAAAAAGAAAAAAGAAAACATAAAGCATGACCACCCATGAAACAACCTAGACTCCTCTTCTCCTTGAAGATAGTTATTTTATTTCTACTATTTAATGCCTTTGACACCTTCCCGATATTATAATGAGACCACTCCAACTTATAATAGTAATTTCACTGCTTGATATGTGCATGGTTTATTGAATTTATCATTTCCTGTAGCTCTATCATTATTCAATATCTCTTTTGATAAATGATTCACTGCGACAACTATTGTTGTTCCTTTCTTTAACATTGTTAAATACTTGTTCCAAACAAACAACATAACTCTTGTGTCTAATCTTTTGATATCTTTTATGAATGTTAACAACAATAAATTATAGGTGAAACCTCCCTTTTTATCACTTCTCTTTCCTACCTACTTTCTTTGGTTTCATGACTGTTACCATAGACCTTCTGTTATACCCGCCATAAATAGAAATTTGACATTCTCTTATTACAACTGCTGCTCCATGATAAATGCAAATTTTCTATGGTGTAGGAGCACCTAATTCAAAATTTTGATTTTAATATGTAATAGGGGTTTGATGTCATGGACATGGTCATTTTGATGTAATAAGGTCATTTATAAGGTCTTTTCTCATGTTTTATGTTTGTAGTACCATGTTAAAAAATGTCAAATGTTGTCACCAAAATTGTAAAAGTTATTTGTTAAGTTTGCAACTTCTTGGAAGGTGAAAGGTTATTTAGCTCAAATTTTGTATGACCTTTGGATTTCAGTTTTTAAACATGTTAAAAATCCCCATTTTAGTTGAATGAGGGGATTGGATGGTGAATTTGAAGAGAAATTAATAAGAATCCAAACACTGCTTTTTTTTGTAATTCCATTATCTTCTAATTTTTTACTGTTACGTACAGTCACTTTGCACACATGGTAAAAACTTGTAAGGAGACATGAGTACATACCCAAATGAAATGTATATGATTTTAGTTTTATTTGGTTCACTTTTGCATTAATTTCATGTAGAAATGAATGAGTTATGTCCATTTTAGTGACAACACCCCGTTCAGAAATGTTTTCCAGAACTTACAACCAAAGAAAATAGTGGTACAACTATATACAAACTAGTACGACCCTATAAATTGGTGATAAGTAATATATTTATGTAAAGAAAAAAATTTATTCTTTCCATAAAAATTCATTTTGAGGTTTAAGGGGTCAACTAACTCAATTTCCAAAAAGTTTCTTATGGATGAGGGTTTTGAGGGTTTTGACAAGAAATTGTTTATTGGATCACCTTTCACCATTGGAATCTTTACACACATATTTGATTGAAGGGTTAAGGAGTTTATTTATTATTTATTTGAAGGTTTTAAAGGCTTCTGTGTTGGATCATTCTACCAAGAGATATGACTATTACATTGTGATGTAGTTAGATTCTTACAAGCATTAACAAAAAACATCAAAGAAAAGAAAAGACACAAAAAATTAAGAATTGAAAGTACTCTTCCTCATTCTTCCAAATACTCTACTACTACAATGAAATAAAACACTAATTAAAGTGTTGTATAATTTTAAATCAATGCAAGCTAGTATTCAAGTATTGGTCTTCTTTGTGTTGCATATGAATGTTTATGTATTTGATGAAGGATCTTTAAGTACATGTGTTTACTTTATATCATACCTTTGTTGCAACTTATTTTTTCTTGTTTTAGTGGCCACATACGACTCTATTATCTAATAAGACATGGGTTTTTAAGACTAATACCTTTCACATACATTTTAAATCATCACTAATTGATTTCTTGCAGTATAGGAAGTAGTAGTAGATTAATGGTGGTTGTTTTGATTCAATATTGAAAACCAAGGATGAATATTAAGTAATTACATGTTTTGTGAATCATTTCAACATTTTCATACTTTCTTTTGACATCTTAATGTAGATAAAAGCCCATTTTAGCGAACTTATGCTAACCAGGTATGTACAATTGGTTTTGCGACCTATACTTGTATAAGCAATGTTATTATTAGTGAGAATTTACTTTCTTTGCATGTAATAAGCATAATGAATGAAGACCTTTCATGGTTTTCTTAGTTTTAACTTTTATTTTAATGTACTTTTGAGTATATAACTTGGTTTTTTCATTTATTAATGTCAATATAGTTTCTTTGTATTCCTACTGTGATAGTGATCTTAATAGCTTATCACGAAATTATATTTTGATTTAAAGTTGTATTTCTCACCAATAATATATGATAGTCCCTTATAATACTCATGTTAGTGAAATTATTATCATTTCTTTATGGCCTTTATTCATGTCTTTGTTTTGACATGATCTAGCTTGTACCTTTGTGGTGCAAGAGCACCAACACCTTGGTGTTTGCTTAAGGTAATTAAGTGGTAGGTTTTAGTGAGTTTTAGAGTCTTGTGTGTTTAGTAAGGTAAATTGAGACCATTTTTTATGTAGTAAGAAAAATTTAGGGGTCATTTGAATCATTATGTAAAAGTTGCAAAATCATATAAAAGTTGTCATTATCTAAAATGTCAAGAGTGTAACTTGGAATGTGAAGAGCCATTGGGTAGCTAGAAGGTTAAAAAGGGGGTTTCCATCAGTTGAATGAATTATAATGGCTTTAAATAGTCAATTTAAATGTTGATAAGTGAGTTTTTTTTTGGTTTTTGAAGAAGATTAAAAGAAAGAAAACCCTGTCTTTGAAACCTTTACTATTTTCTGATTTTTGACTAATATAGTCACTTTACATGCATGGTACGACCTTGTATAAACACATGAATAAATGAGACCATACCCAAATGAAATATATACAAGTCTAGTTTCATTTGGTTCAATTTTGAGGTAATTGAATAGATAAATGAGTGATTTATGTCCATTTTCATGACAACATCATGTTCAGAAATGTTTCCCAAAACTTGCAGCCAAAGAAAATAGTGGTACGACTAAATAAAGACTAGTATGGCCCTAAAAATTGGTGAGGAGTAATATATTAATGTTATGGACAAACTTTATCATTCTAGAAAAATTCATTTTGAGTTTTAAAGGATCAAACAATTAAATCTCTGAAAATTGTCCTGTGTTTTCTTGTGAGAGATCCTGTCACTGAGCAACAGGAAGGTTGTAGAGGCTTTGTGGTTGCATCAATTTTTTCACCAAAGAACCTACTAAAAGGAATGCACCAGTAATTCTGTAGCTTCATTTTCCAATCAATTAATTTTACATTTATTACAATTCTTGTATTCTATGTCACATTTATTGAAATGCTTTTATTCTATGTTCAGATGTTTTGAGTTATTGTTTTAATCAGCTATTATATGAAATGCTATTAAAGCAAATATTTTCTAATGTGTTCTATATTTGAAGTTCCAAATGTCAGACATAAATTAAATTCTTTTGATAATTCTAAAGCGTGTAACTTTCTTTTGACAACTTAAGTAGACAAAAGCTCATTTCAACGAACTTATTCTAATCAGGTATGCACAGTTTATTTTACAGCCAATACTTGTACAAGCAATGTTAATATTAGTGAGCATTTAATTTCTTTGAATGTAATAAGCATAATGAGTGGTATCCTTTCATTTTTCTCTTAGTTTTAATTTTTGTTTGTTTATGTACTCTTGAGCATATAACGTAGCTTGTTCATTCATGAATTTTAATATAGTTTATTTTAATTCCTACTATGATAGTGATCTCAATAGCTAATCATGAAATTGTGTTTTTCTTTAAAGTTGTCTTTACCACCAATCATACATGATAGTGATCTCAATAGCTGTTAATTCATTATGTTTTCTTAATGCTTTGTGCTCAATGAGGGTTTCTAATATTTTACTGTTACGACTTTCCTTGAAGACTACTGAAGCTTGAAGCTTTGATTCGCCCGTTTTGCAGTTGAAATTTTATTATGGATAAAAAATTAATATAGTTGTGGTCCTCAGAAATGAAATCCCTCTATAACAGCATGCTAATTATATGTCAGTTTCTCACTGTGTTTTGAGAAAAAAATTGATTCTGAAACCCTTGTCGTGGCCCACGCACTAAAACTTTAAATGCTTGTTGTTCTTTCCACTTTGTATCTTGTTTCATGTGAATCTCTTTGTTCATGTATACATTCATTTGTGATCCATGAGGTTTTCTTGGTTATAAAAACCGGGTTTCTTAAAGAAATGAGGGCTTTCTTCTAAATCTATGGCCTGTGTCTATGTGACTCGAAACCCTATTGTATAATTTTCATGCATTTGATATAATGTTTTTCTTTAAAAGAAAGAAAAACACAATTCTCATGTCATGAGTGATGTTTCTGTTTGAACAAGATTTGGAAATGAGGGCACTAATGTATGTTTTTTTTTAAATCTCGGCCATGGCTCCTTCACTTTTCTATAGATTTTGAGTATATTGACCATGGTTCAAAAATGTGGCACACTTGAGGTTTTCCCTTTGTGGTTGTGGATGCTATATCTTTGTATCCTCTTCTTTCTATAACTTTATTGAAACAATGAGCATGTGATATGTAGAAAGGCATGTTTAAAATTTATAAATTAACTTTGTATTTTTGTATATATGTTATGGCATCCTCTTAAGGGTCTCCTGTAGAGATATTTACAAGTCGTGGCTCTCATATTGAAAACCTTATTATTTTATTTGCTAAGCCATGGTTCTTGTAGCTATGTTTGGAGCAATATACATTCTTTTTCCTTCCATAAAAACTACAAACTGAAACTATTACCCTTAACCTATAACATACTATTGTTGGTGTTAACATATCTATGTTCTTTTGACATGAATTTCTCACTCTGTTATTGATTTCTTTGTCAAAAAATTTGTAACTCATTCTAAGAATAGAGAAAACCCCTTTATTCTGTACTGTTCTTAGTTTATGGAAATGTTATTACTCATGATTTTAATCCACAGTCATCATTTTTGCAACACTTATTGTTGTTCTTGTACCAACACGTATCCTATAGTGAACTATTTTTCTTTTACTCCATTACAACACAATGATATCTATAGATTTATTTTCATGCCTTATTTATAAAACACCCACATATTAAGATGATGACATGTGCTTATTTTCAATAGAACCGATTGTCAAACATACATGTAACATCAAGATGACATTGAAAATCATAGTTATAAATCCCCTTAATTGTAACTTCTAAATGATCTATAAGCTCATCCTTTGTATCTATCTTGAATCATCATTTGACATTTCCTATAATGATACTGTTGTCAACAACATCGTTCAATTTTGTTTAGATAAATATGGTGATACCACTGTTTTAATATGCTCAAAGCATATATAAAACCTTGAAACTTATGTTTTTCCTCTGCCTTTATGTCTAATCTTTAGATTTTCAGTTGTATTTCTCAATAATGTCATAGCATCTATCTATCTCATATTGAATTGCATTGTCTTTTAAACTGATATATCTTAGTTGCATATGGTAATCAACATTGTTCCAATCACAATGACCTCTAACAGAAGATTAAAGGAACACAATGGATTTAATTCATGAAAACTATTTCCATCTTTTGTTGTGGTAGATTAACAACCACAGGCATCATTTTTCTTAACTATAATAGTCATACCACTATTTCATACCTTGCAATGTTGTGATTTAATACTTAGTTCAAAATGCTCTCCTTGAATGCATTAAAGTTGCTTCCATAAGCTCCGTGTCTAAACTAGGATCTCATTCATGCTTTACTTATTGACTATAATTTCTCTCATGTACATTTGCAACCCAGATCTATGTTCTGATTTGTAACCTTCACTTCTCTTTGAATGCTTAATATGCTTGTATATTTTTATTTGTAACCTTCAAAAAGTGAAAATATGCTTGTATATTTTGATTTGTAATGTAAAGCAATTTGTACATCAACATTTATTTTGTAAATAAATGAACTCTTGTAAATATTTTCACATATAATTTGAGTTTTAAGGTCATTATTGAAATGTTTGATAGTTTTTGAGAAGGGTTTGAGTCAATAAGTCAAGTTTGTCAAAAGTTGCAATATTGTCATTAAGAAAAAAAAGTGCAGAATTGCAAAATAAGGTGCAATCCAATGGTTAAGGCATTTGAAAAATACTTGGAATCCGTTTGAGGAATTATTAGTAAATATATGTGTTAGAAATTTGAAAGGAGGGAGGTGGTGGAAGATTGTATGGAGGTTTGAGAAGGAAAGCAATAAAAATAAGTTATTTTCTTGTATTTTCTTCATGCTTGTCACTGTAGCAGTGATTTTCTTGAATTTTTATGATGCCATTTAGATATAAAATTATTTTTTTAATGTATGATATTGAATTATATTTCATTTCCAACAATTTTCACTGATTTTCAAGAGGTATTTTGAAAGTTATGGTAGTTGTAATGGCCGCAATTTCCAGATTTTCTAGTATCAGTTTGGTTGCAGCAAATTATATAGATTTGTATGGACTTATTATGACCTTCATGTGGTATGGTTAGAAAAATTAATGAATTATATTTCATTTGGTTTTGTTTTGGATTAATTTATATATGTTTCAAGCAAGTTATGACCATTTTACTGAAATAGGGTATGAAACCCTTACTAATGAGGGTTTGAAGACTTAATTGGTGATTTGAGACACATTCCACCATTGTAAACTTCTCTAATTCAGTATTTTGTATGCTTTTGGACTTAATTTAATTATTTTTAATTTTTAAAGCATGGAAAATGTTGTTTGAGAGTAAATTGATGATGCCCTAGGCGGATAACCCTGTAATTTTGGTTTATGTTCAGAATTTCTAGTCATTATTTGAGACATATGTTACAAAAAACCACCTGTGAGTCTAAAATATGTTTCATAAAGCCCAAATGGGTACTCAAAAATGGTCTTATATGTTGGATATAAGTCTTTTTTGAAAATTTATGATCAAAATACACCATTTGTTGTTCTTGTAGGCCTAGTGGTAGGAGATCATGAACAATCCAATTTTGATGGGTGTTTTCCAAAGTAACCCCACAAAATCTTATAATATGTTTAAGGGGGCCCAAAAGGGTATTAGAACACATGATTTTTTTGGGAGATCCAATTTGTATTGGAATTTACGACAATTTTTCTCAATGGCAAGGGATACTAGCCTTAAGTGCAGTTTATAGTGAAAGCATACAAGTTTGAATAGCCAATGGTTTGGAGGGTTTCCAAGGGTGAATAGATGTTGTAAATTATTAATCTAACATGTCCCAAAATTTAGTAGATTCTTTTTATCTTTGTATTAGCTGTAAATAAGGCATCATGGTGATTTTGTTTTTGATGTAGCATCAACGAACTTAATCTTTTCTTGTCACCTTGAATTGTGAATACTTAAATATATGTCCTTTAGTAGTCTTGGCTAATTCATTATCTACATTTAATTTTTTCCTATAACATCTATTTCATCTTTAGAGAGTATTTTTTCAATGTTTCTTTCTATCTTATAGTTGTTTCTTGTCATCCTGTACCTATGGTCTTTGTCTTGTGTATTTTGTAGATATGTGTTACTATTCCTACAGTCATTTGAACTCTATTCTTAGACTATTCCTACAGCCAAGGTAGAAGAAACATGTTTGTTCCTATAGCTAAGGCAGAATAGAGATGACTATTCTTGCAACCAAGGCATAACAGAGCTGACTATTCCTGCAGCCAAGGCAGAATAGAGCTGATTATTTCAGTTTTAGCAGCTAACTGTTCCTAGAACAATTAAAACTATGTTATAGCTCCTGCTGCTATCACTTTTGTATCTCTTTTCCATCTTGAATTTATTTACATGTCATATACAAAGGGTCTTTTACTAAATACAATGACCATATTCTTTGTTTTGCATATGACTTCAAATATAATTGATTTATTTGTATCAACATTGATTTCTAATGTCTAATCATTCATAATTTTCTAATCTATAGGATCAATACAAGAAGCTTGGAGATAATGTCACTAAAATACAAACAAAAATTTGAAGGAGAAACTTTCTATCTTTAGGACACATCAAGTGAAGATTCTTCTTGTAAACACAAGGTATGCATACTATTTTCATTATCTATTCTTTATTTTTTATTAGAGACTGGAGTTTGGCTATGGATGGAGAAGCTTTATTTTGTGTATCATTTAGTTCCAAAATCTGTATTACTATCTACTATAAGATATTCTAGTTTTATGGTTCTAAGAGTCTATTTGGTTGTTTATTGTCATTCAATTAGAATAAAATATGGTCACTTTGACATCATTTACAATACATTGCTTCTTTTTATTTCTCCTCTGTGTAATTTAATTTGTGTCAGGTTTTATCATATTCTCTAGAGTCTACATCATTGTAGTACATTTGTGTAGGGACAATACCTAAAAGTTAAGGCATAAGGCACATTCTTTCTTGTCTTTATCATGTAGGCAATGATAACCTGTTTAGGCAAGTTAAGGCATAAAGAACATGCTTTCTTGTCTTTATCATTGCGTACACTATAACTTCACCATTGATTTTAGAGTATTACTAGTCATCCTCTCCTTAAGTTTTATTTCCGTTGTACTATAGATTGGAAAAACTTGAAATCATGTTTAATGGAAAGTACTAGTATATGCATGGTATGATTATTCTTTAAAGGGTACTAGCTCAATGGAAGAGCACCTATTTTACAAGCAGGAGGATGGTGGTTTGAGCCCATCGTTCCTTAATATCGTTAAATATACAACTTAATTAATTGAAATAAAACATATAAAATTAATAAATGGAATCAAAACAAGAACCATTTTTAGAAGCAAAAATGAGATCAACAATAGAAGCCAAACTAGAAGCAAAAATTGTTGTTATCTAGGAAGCAATTCATGTAGCAAACAAAGAAGTAATAATGGAAGCAATTTTAGAAGCAAAAAAATATGCAATAATAGAAGTCATATTAGAAGCAATAAAAGATGCAAAAATAGAAGCAAAGATATATGCAATAAGTGACATTATATCATAAGGAAAATTGGAAACAAAATCAAAATTAAAAATGAAATAAAAATCAAAAGAAAATCTAGAAGCAAAATCGGAAGTAAACCTGGAAGCAACACAAGAAGCAAAATAGGAAGCCAAACTGGAAGCAACAAAGGAACCCATAATGGAACCAAAACCTGGCATCAATTTGGAAGAAAAAAAGAAGCAATTTTGGATGCCATAAAAAACAAGAAGTAAAATTTTTTGACGCAACATCTGGCGCAAAACAAGAAGAAAAATATGGCCCAAAACATGACACAAAACTAGGCACCAAAGGTTGGATGCACTTTTACGTTGACTTTGCTCCAATCCAAAGGCTCATTTTTAGAAAAGAAAAAAAAACTAAAACTCGGTGCTAATTTAGATGCTAATGACAAGGTTTTGTTGTAGTGACCTAATAAGCTCAATCGATTCTGTGAAATTGATATGGAAACATTTAGGATAGGGGATGCTCAACTATTATTGAAAAATACTAGTTCCTTAAACATAGAATTGCAGACTGAATAATAAGGATTATGGAGTATGTATTTTAATGGGGCATGCTCTAAAGTTGGATCTTGTATAGGAGTGCTTTATATTTCCCCAAATAGAAAAACCTTCAAGTATTTATTCTTGTTGAACTTTGAATGCACTAATAACATTGCAAAATATGAGGCTCTACTTTTTAGGCCTAAATGTGGCAATGAAACATGGAATTAGGATGCTAAGATTTTTTGGAGATTCAAAACTAATTTTTTCACATGTGAGATCTATATATTCTTCTAAACATAAAAATATTGAAGCAATATAAATCTGTAGTGTGGGATATCATTGAATCATTTGATGCTTTTTCAATTGAATGGATTGAAAGAAGTAGAAATGTTATGGCTGATGTTTTAGCCAATGTTTCTTTAAGAGGATCTGATGTTACACTGGTTGGAATGTCTGAAACTGAAATTAAAACTGGGCCATCAGTCCTTGACAATATATCTAATTGGAAAGTTCTTGAAGATGATAGGGATTTATTAAAATTTCTATGGTGTATGAATGGCTATGATTCACAAGAAATAGATTGTAATCAAATGGTTCAAGTGGTTGATGACAAACACACAATATTTGGTAATGAGGTTATCCAACTAAAGACAAATAAAATCTATAGGATACTGGTAGCATTATAACACATTTTTGATGGAAATGATAAAATTTTAATCAGAACTGTTACTACTAATGATAAGGGTTTGGAGGAAGTTAAATTGGGGATTCATACTTCTCCTAAAAGTGTTTATGATGACTAAACCCATTACTCTTCTTAGAAAACATAGGCTGGTCTTATGATGACTTGAAAGCATACAAAGAAGATTCGTTCCAACATAAAATCCTATTAAAACCTTAAGCTAATCCTTTTAGGCAAAAACAAAGGCCTATCAATTCTACTCTAGCTTTGAAAATGCAAGAAGAACTTAAGAAACTCAGGGATGGGGGAATTATAAAACCTATCATACATTCTACATGGATTTCCAATCTTATTCTAGTTAGAAATAAGAATGGAGATATTAAATTATTTGTGGATTTTAGGAATATGAATATTTCTTCTTTAAAGGATAATTAACCTATACCTAATATGGAAGCCATGTTGCAAAATGTTATAGGCTGTGAGCTATTTTCTATGATGGATGGATTATCAGGATATAACTAGGTCAAAGTTAAGCAATTTGAGCAATATAAGACAACTTTGACCACAACTTGGGGTACATATGTGTATGTTAGAATGCCATTTGGATTGACTAATGCATGAGCCACTTTCCAAAGAGAAATGAATGTTTCCTTTCTAGTAATTATAGATGTAATCATGGTAGTATATCAAGATGATCTCATAGCTTATTCAAGGAAAGCATAAGAACATTGTAAGCATCTCCAATAGATTTTTGATAAAGCACTACAAATTTGGATTTCACTAAATCCAAAGAAATGTACTTTTGGGGCAATTGAGGGTAAACTACTTGGACATATTGTTTCAAAGGAAGGAATTAGAATTGATCTTGAAAGGGTTCGTATTATTGACAAAATTTCTATTCCTAAGACAGTTAAGCTCATTCAATCCTTTTTTGGTCAAATTAACTTTGTTAGGAGATAAATTTCAAATTCTATAGAAATTGTCAAGCCTATATCTAAGATGTTGAAAAAGAATGTTATCATTTTTTGGGATGAACAAGCTATAAATACATTGAAGTCCATCAAAATGAGAATCAAGGAAGCACTAGTCCTAATCTCTTTTGATTTCAGTAGACCATTTCATTTATTTTCCTTTGCATCATTTCATACTATTATTTTAGTCTTACTTCAAAAGAACCCTCAAGGATTTGAAAAACCCATTGCATTCTTTAGAAAGTCTTTGCAAGTAGTAGAAATAAAGTATGATTTGGTGGAGAAACAGGCATATGCTCTTGTCAAAACTGTGAAAACTTTTAGACCATACCTTGTTGGTGCTCAAATTGTTGCCTATGTTCCTAATGTTGTTGTTTAAGATATTTTTGTGCAGAAAAAAATTACAGGAAGGAGATACAAATGGATTAATAAAATTCAAGAGTTCAACATAGACATTCAAATTACTAAGCATGTAAGAGGATAGGGTTTGGCCAGATTAATGACAGACAAATTCGGATATAACACAGGTCAATCGAATCAGTGATAGTCAAGATGTGGAGGTATGCAACTTTCAAAGATTTCCATGGTATGCATATATTATATATTATTTATGGAATCAAAATTATCATGTTAATCTGACTGACAATCAGAAAAGATCATTGAAATTACAGTCATAGAAGTATCTTTTTATGAATGGGGATTTGTACTGGAAAAACATAGATGGAGTCTTATTATTATTATTTTATTTAGACCCTCATCAATCATAGGAAATCCTCCAGAAAATGAATGAGGGAGTTTGTGGTGATCATTATACTACTAATACAATAGCCCATAAAATTTTAAGGGCAGGATATTATTGGGCCACAATCTTAGGCAAGTTGAAATTTTCAAGTGCTTTACCTTTGAATCCAATGATATTTGATGCCCCCTTTTCATCACCGGGGAATTTATTTTATAGGGGAATTTAACCAACCATCAAGTGGGCAACATAAGTGGATCCTAGTTGCAACTAATTAAATGGATCAAGGAAATCCCATATAGAAAGGTAACTAGTTAAGGTGTGATGAATTTTCTTTTTGAAAATATTATCATCAGGTTTGGAGTCCCATTGGGTGACCAACCCTCTTGATTGCCTCATGTCGTGGGTTATTTATGTTTCTCCTTTACCAGCTACCCCTATTCTATGCAACTAGTTGAAGGGTTTTAAGTCGTATTTTGCACCGACCCTGCTTATTTTCTACCAACTTCACCAGTTGCCTTGTGCATTAAACAGTGGTGGCCTTGCTACACATGGACGACCATGATTGCCTCGCAGTTGCGCGATTATCTCAACTTGCTCGAAAAACTTAAGGGTGGAAGAGTGACAAGGTGTTATGCATGAAGATCAATGGCTGAGGATCCATCACACATGCATGATTAAACGAATTATATGCAATCTGTCACCTCAACAAATTATATGCTGCCAGATGTCACATTGTCAGAGATGAGGACCCAAGTAATTTTTAAACGTAACGAGATAAGTGTCGATCATGTTTGGGTTAATCAATGGTTGAAAATTCATTACGTTTGCGTGATTAAAAATAACATGTGCACCTATATAAGTGTGCAAGGGCGCGGTCAATGGTCAAGCACTATTTTAGTGATCATCAACCTTATGGTGGAGAAATGGCTAAACAGCCAACTAAAACGTAGATTTATAAAGAGAACAATGAAAAAAAAAGCAAAGTGTCCCCTTGGTAACAAATACGTTTTAGTTTGCTGTTTAGACGTTTTCTTATGGTGGTGGGTCGTGTGGCTATATGGTTGTTTTTTCGTCCCGAACCTCAAATAGCTAAATAGTTGTTGACCTACCAACATTCAAATTTGAGTTGCAACAGATAATTGGTGTCATTGACCAAATTATGTGCTTGCATTTATAGTTTCAAATGTACTTTTGTAGTCATTATTATCAGTATAAGTAATGATCTTCTATATTTAGGAGTACTTCCCTGCACCTAATTCTTGTATTCTCTTGTTTTGTGCTCAAAATTATATGCAATTAGGGTTCTAAGATTGTGATTAGGTCTTTTTCTTGTGCCTTGATTTTAAAATTGTTGTACTTGCTTAATTATGTTTAAAGGTTTGTTTCAAGGAAGGTTTTCTCTAGACAATTATAATCTTGAAATTGAGGAAGAAAATTAAGTATAGAAATCAAAATCCTAACCCCTGTCAAACCCTATTTGAAAATTTAAATTATGGAAATACCAAAAACTCCTTTAGAACAGGGAAAATTGTTGTAGAACTTCTTAACCAGTTACTAGGATCTTCTATCGAGAGGAAAAGAGCTAGGAAGGGTAGTCTGCCTGATGAATTATAATTTGATTATTAAGATGGTTGTTGGGATCCTTTTCTTGGATCAAGTGTAAACAATAAAAGGAAATAAGGATTTCCCGTTAGAAATATTTGGGATCCACTTTTGGCTAGGTTAATCATCCCAAATGTTTTATAAATGCAGACTTAGTGGTTGTAATTGCAGGTATATACAATCTAAGGACAAGACAAATCTTGTCACATGATGACAAGGAAATGGCAAAAATGACTAGATAAAGTATTGAGGATACTTTCATATTGGAACTAATAGGGATTGGTGGCCATTTGACCAAAAATCAATTATATTTTAATTTCGATAAGCATAAGGAATTATATAGGGGTAAGATTCCTCTACATAGGGTGAAACATCAGTCAAAAGTAGAAAAGGCCTTGAGCCCTAACGATGTTCCCCCATACCATGTTGTTTTGTTTTCTCAATACATCAAGGACACCTACTATGCCATGTGTCAATGGTTTGGAGAGGATGAAACAAATAAATTTGTAAATTGGATAATGTTGAGATGCTTAGATGTGCAAGGAATGGATGCACATAGGAATTTTGACTATGTAGGTATATTTGCTAATTCAATACACAAAGCTCTCATCACTGTGAGGGAAAATAAGACATCCATTTTAATATTTTATTCCATTTTTATGCATATCTTATTATGGAATGGGCTTAATATATGGGACCAAGACCTTAAGGTCTAAGTTTTGGTTGATGGAGAGACATTAGCAATCCAAGAGTGGACATATATATGGGACCGACATGATAATGATTCCTCCTATATTTTATTTGTTAACCATTTTGTCAGACCATAAATGATATATTTGAAGGGAAAGGTACCATGTGGATTGTCTAATAGAGTTAAGGTGTTCTTAACGCCTAAGGAAATACATCCTCAGGAAAAGGTGGATCATAATTGGCGATCATGGTTCTACTTCAAGGACCATACTGTTATAAGAATCTTTGGGAGTACAATGTCGACCAAGACCTTAAATAACTGTACAAAATAGAATTGCTTTTCTTGAAATTATGAGGCGGTTAGTTTCTGCGGAAGCATTTTCTATAAAGGGTGTCCGTAAGAAATGTTCTTTCTTTCCTCCCTAAGTGTTATTCCATGGTCTCCTCCATTTCATTTCAAGAAAGGGATTTGAAGTAATCCCCAACAAGTTGAATGATTACCATATGCCTAATGAAGTTCATAGATTTAATAATTCAGAAGGGTTCATAAAGAACGTTTACCTAGTTGCTCCCCCATATCAAGTAGATGAATTAGAGGATTGGATCTGAAATGAAGATGACTATGAAAATGTTTTGAAGATGAGAGAAAGGTGGTATAAAAATCAACATGCAAAGCATCAAAGACACAAAGAAGTTTTGATGCATAATGTAGTCACTGGTGTTCCCCACCAAATTTTGAAAATTTGAAAACTCTGAGATCTAGGTTTTATTTTGATTTGGGATTGATATGATCCTATTCTAAGGATAATCTTCACTTTAAGGAAGAATATTTGGCTGCACCGTGATTTGATTTGGTGGATTAAATGATTATATTTTGAAAAGAACATACTAAGCAACTTCTTGTCATGAAGGCTCAAGGAGTTTTTGACCTCTCATCAATGTTTTGTCATCTTTCTCTACGCTCATAGAGAATGTTTTTGAAGATATTTGCTCCAAATACTCCTCTAAAGAAAAATGAAAGAATGTCTAAAAAGGTTGTCAACAAAACAATTTTTTTCTTTTAGCTAGATAATAGTTACCTATTGCCAGGTAGATCTTTTGTAAAATACTTGAAGCTTGTTTTCTCCCTTGTCATATAAAAGAGAATCCATGACCTTATTTTGAGTTTGATAGTTGTAAGATAGGCTAGTATTCATTGTATACTTATTATTTCTATAAGTTGAGTATGTTAAGTCAAGGCATGTTTCTTGTTTATGGACATATACAGTTTTCATGATGACTCATATTTGGTGAAAGTTTTTTTAGTTGCAAAAATAAAATGGAATCAAATATATTGATTATCTTTTTGTCCTTTCATATGTTTATTTTCAGATTCAATGAAATCAAAATTTAAGGGTTTATGGTTTCTCTATTTCTTTGTGTTAGCAATTATATGAGTGATTCTTGAGATCTCTAAAGCAGTGATAAAATAATTCTTGAAGCACGTGTATGAATGCAATGTATGTATATGATTGTTGTAGAGCATACTTTTCATTATCATAGTTTATCAATATAAGGCGTTGAATAAATGGATAAATCAGTTTTTGGTTTCAACTCCTTGAACTTTCATGATTATATCCTTATGACTCTATATGCCCTGAATAAGGCATTGGTTTGATTTTTCTCAGTAATTTGTGGTATATATTTCAAAATTCTAAAAATAATTACTCTTCTCAGTATTTCCTTTCTATTTTTTTCTAGCTTTATTGTCTTATAAATTAGATGTAATTTTTTCTAATGATCCAAAATATTATCAAATCAGAGTACATAGCCAAAAAATTGCAAATCATGCATATGCTCGATTACATAGGTCAAGAGCTTAATCTGTTATAATACACAGAAGGAAAAAAAAATTAGGATCAATTGGGTGTTATATGGGTTTACCTGACCTGGTTTAACATAGCCAAAAGTGGAGAGAGTTGTGATTAATTCCTTGTCCCTAATCACACTCTATTATGTTGTGCTCTGACCCAATCCTCCAAGACTATAGATTGGCTACTTTATAGAAGTTTTGGACCATCGACTGGAAACACCAACCAAAGGTAAAGGCAATAAGAAACAACTGATGTGGATGTTGGGATTAATGGGAAGTAGTACTGAGAGGGGAGGGGTGAATCAGTACCTCAAAATTTTTTAGCTCTTTTTACCATTCATCATTAGTAATCATTCTTTACTGTATTACCAACCATTACTGATGTTCTTTCTTATGCATGTAATATTATTTCATAATCTTTAACTGTTCGCAACATTCATAGAAACATTCATGAAAGTAATAAACACATAACACAAGATATGATATCACATAAAACCCCTGTTAGGAAGTAAAAATTGCAGTGGGGATGACACCCACAAAACTTCACTATCTACAGAATGGAAGGGAGTCGGTAAAGGCTTACAATTGATCACTTCTGATGATCTACCTTGTTAGGAGTATTAAGGTGGAGATCGGTTAAGATATACTCTGTTAAGAGCTTTAACAACACTGATTTAAGTGTGCGCTTGGTTAAAAGATTTACAATAGGACTGTTAGGTCCACCTTTCTTGAAAGGATTTCTTAAGTGTACTACACTTGTTAGAATGAGTACATATGTTTGACCTGACTGTATTCAATCTACAATTGCTGATCACAGATCCATTAAAGCTCTCATAATAAGAATATCACCTTAAGTGACTGATTAATACCTTTCTCTGCTCGTCGTTAGCCTGTGTTCTTGTTCTTGAAACTGATTTGATCTGTTTCTATCCTTGTGCATGGAATCTCTTGTCTGGTCCTTAGATGCTCTTAGTGGCTACAATCTTCATTGAACAAAAACATGTTCACAATAGATTGAGCATCTATTTATACAATTATTTGACCTATCTTAGAATCACACATTACAATGTTAACTCTTAGATGCAAAGTTTACAACTTGACCTTGGTCTTTAGTTTGCATGTTTTAAATCAGTAAAACTAATTAAAATAATAATAAATGCATTGCTTCCTCCTCACATAATGAATTTAACAACAAATCAAGAAGCTATATATACAACTTCAGTGATTTATCTGACGTGGAAAGTCAGATCCACTTTTTGCGGGATGTAACTGACTGTCGGTTCTTGGTCGCCGAGTTGACCTGAAATTTTATCGGCGTTCCTTTCTTGAATTGATCGTTGGGTTCCCTTCATCTGTCGGGTTCCTCTCTTTGTTGTTCCGTTGGGTTGCACTGTTGTTACTCGTCGGGTTCCTTTATCTCTTTTGTCATCAGGTAACACTGAATAGTGTTTGTTGGGATGCTTTGAACTTGGCAGTATCGAGTAACCTTGGCGTCGGGTAGTGCTATGCCCTGTTTGTTCGTGTAGTGTAAACCAATGGTGTAGATCATGTTTTTCTTTGTGTATACTAATGGAAAAATATAATGCCTTCAATCTCCCCCTTTGACATTAGTATCAAAAACTGATATGTGCATAATAATACAATGTTAAGTATGTACACCATGTTTATATCAGGTTGTCATTATATGAATCCCCCTAATTGTATGCATTTGTATAGTATAAGTATATGTACATGTATACTTGCCTCTATACTATATATTCCCTATTTTTTTTTCTTTCAATTGTTTGACTGTACATTTCATTTCCTCCTTTCACTTCCCCCTTCTTTAAATGTGATTGTACATATCGTTTGCCCCTTTATTTGATACTCATGAAAAAAATGTACAACTTATAAGATGCCAAAAATGTGACAAAAATGTGTAACTTACAAATTGTCAAGAATATGTGAGTGGGTGTTCTTGATGTCTTCGAGCAATTTCTCCCATTTTTATTTCAGGAGTTCTAGTGTCATGTGCTCTAGGTCTAGCCTTGCATGCATATCATAAATGGTATCTAGGACAGACATTTCTGGGTGGCAATTGGTGATTTTGCCTCTGTCATATGTTTCTGCAGTAGTGAGAGTGTCAGTAAGAGTTGTGCTTGAAGCTCATTTACCTCATCTCTAAACTTTGCCTCTACAATCTGAATGTCCTGTCTCAATTTCTGAGCCTGTTTGAGTTGCTCATTGTGCAATTATATTGCCTCTTTACTATTCAAGAGACTTTGTGCACTTGTTTGAAGATCATAATCAATTTGTGCTATCTTGTCAGTATACTCCTGTGTGAGTTGATCAAGCGTGCACAATTTCTGTATCAAAGTAATAGCTTTTGAGATTATTGGATCAATCGTGCTAACCAATTCAGAAAGCTTTACCTTCTGAAATACCACTTCTTGGATTATCTTTTCTGCTAGCTTGAACTCATATTTATGTTCAAGTCTTTCTTCCATGACCTTCTTAGCATCTATGTTCTGAGATGTTATTGCATCTGTGAGTACCACTAACTATTAGGGATTGGGGTTGTTTGATCAACATCTACATTTGGTACTATTTGTTGAAGTATACCTCTTGCTACTTCAAGTACCTTTGCCTCTTTTGTGGCTTTTCTCAGTTTTTCTTGCATTGCCTTCCTCTCACAGAGTCTTGCATACCTGGTCAATTCAGTTGGATCCAATGTCCTGGGATCAAAAACTGGAATCTCAATGATTTAATCCAGAGTTACTGGATTCTTATGCTTGCTCTTCTTCTTCTTTAAGACTTGTGGGGATGTAGATGTATGAACTACCATTGCTAGTTCATTTATTCTCTCTGAAGTGCTTGGTGAAGGCTTTGTTGATGATGCTTCTTATGTTTTTTTCTCGAGGTGAACCTGTCAGTTTGGTGAAGACATCTCTCCATCAACCTTGGGTGTCTTTGCAGATTTTTCTTCTATTTTCTTCTCTATCTCATCTTTCTTTGCTTCTTCACCTTTTTCTTTCTGCGTGTCCTCTTCTACCTTTTGTGTTTCCTCTTTATTTTGATCAACAAACTTATCTTTCTGATCATCGGTTGCAACTTTCTCTGCAGTTGTATCTTTTTTGTTATCTGTTGTGTCTTTTGCTTTAGTATCACCCTTGTCCTCAGGTGTGCTTGTGTCTTCTATAGTAGATCCTTCGTTACCCTCTAATGTATTGATTTCCTTCATTAATATAGGCATATTTCTTTGAGTGCTTGCTTGGTCTGTATCTAGAGTGGTGTCCTTCTTGTCAGTTTGATCTTTTTGAGTAGTGACATCCTCATATTTTTGTACTTTCTTTGTAGGGTCTAGTTTTGTTGTGTCAATGATTGAAGTATCCTGCCATGTCTCATTAGCAACATTCATTTTTTTATCCTCTGATGTCTTCAATTCTTGTTACCTTCCCTGATCCCTAAGTGTTATGAATATTACATCATCTTCCTTCTGCAAATCTTTATTAGAGTCATAATTGGTGATGTCTTGAATGTCAAGATCATCCATTACCTTGTCCAAATATATTGGCTCCATATCTTCAACATTGTCCAAAGCAATGTCCTGAGGACTTGCCTTGTCTTTTTCCTCCTCTCTTTGAGGTGTGTCGGTGAGAAGTAATTGTTCCTCAGGACTTGTTGACTCTGCTGGCAGATCTAGGAGTTGTCTCCATTTTGTCTCGGTCATTGTATCCAGATTTATGTACTTATCTTCTAGCACTTTGTAAGTCCTTATCTTGGCTACAAAATTGCCTGAGTGCTTCTTCATAATTTATTTGATTTCTTCAACCTTAGATTCAGGAGGCATAAGTGTAAAAAGTGCCCTCTCCCTTGGTTCTCTTTCAGTCTGTAGAATATATGACCATTGTTGAGATATTTTCTTACCCAACTCCTTGGGTATTTGGTTGACAAATTCAGCTGGTACATATTTCTACTTGACCATTTCCATTATTATGGCATCTTGTATCTTATTTTGGTCCTCTGGTTTGAGTGTATCCCATTGTCTGATTTTCTTGTCATGCATTGTGCCAGATGCAACAATAGATTCAACAACCTCATCAATTGTTAGATTTTTGAAATTCTTCTTTGTCACATCAGGCTCATCATCTTTTGTCTTCTATGTCAGCTTTTGTATCAGTCTTCTTTGTTTGTTTTGTTGGCTGCTTACTCTTATAGGTCCTTACTTGACTTTTCTTAAGAGGTGTGGTATCAGTCTTAGAAGTTTGACTCCTTGTCCTCTGCTTCTTTGTAGGAGGTGGAGGTGTGTCAGATTCAGTTTCCTCAAAATCTAATTTCTATTCATCATGCCCTTCACCGATGGTGCCCTGTTCATCAGTTTCCTCTATTTGTTCTTGTTCCTCCTCATTGACCGATATAATCTTTTTAAGATTCTTGACCATCTTATTCTTCTTATTGACAGTCTTTTTTATTTCCAGGCCTCTTTTTATCTTTGATTTGGCCTCTTCATAGGTTCCAAACCTTGGTTGTTTGTTGTGAATGAGCTCATTGATCAATGCATCAATTGCATTTGTAGCTTGATATATGTTGATTTCATAATCTAGTGGTGCTAACCAAGCTGTCCTTGGTACAATCGGTTTTATGTGGGTGAAATCTATTTCCACCATAAAACATATTTCATCTCTATGTTTATCTATCAGGTGCTCAAGGATCCTGGTTCTTTCCATCATCTTTTCCTTGAATGGAAGTATGCAGTCATAACAGATTCACAATTATCTCCTAGTGACTTAATTAGTTCACTAATCTGTAGTGTCACTGGCATAGTAGAGTCCCATTTCAATTTTCCTACTGAAGGAAAGTATTCTTTAAAGTAGAAAAATATACACATGATAAGTGAGCCAAACTTACTTGTGTTAGTCTTTGCAGACCTAATTGTGTTCATGTTCTCATCAATTTGTTTCAACAGGATCTCACATAGATCCATCTGTATACCCTTGGTCACTATTTTGTAAGCTATGCTTATTGATGTTGATGATATGCTATTCAGCCTGCTTGCCTAAATGATCTTGTACCCCATCACACATGCACTGAATCTCAGTTCTTTGTTGGTGATGGTGTTCAATTTTAGACCTCTATTATCCCATTCATCTTTTGTAAGCTTTTCAACTTCTCACTTGGAAGGACGCTTATGTGCCTTAGGCTTGTCGGTTATTGGATAACCAGTGACAACATGGAGGACATCCTTAGTGATTTTTTTGGGTTGATCCAACCACAACTTCTAATCATGCATTCTGCTAAGTACCAACCTAATCCAGTCGGTCTTGAAGTCCCTCGGGAAATATAGGGCATTAGTTATTCCCTTCACTTGTAGATGCTTATGTTCATCTTTTAGGTTTCCCTCTACATCACAAAGCTTCTTGTAAGCTTCATCCATTTCTAGATCACCTATTTCAGTAATCTTATAGCGAATATAGGACCTTACATCCTCTATTAGCAAAACCCTAGGTGGAATCAAGGAAAATGCGCTAGTTTCATCGGGTTGTGATGCAATCTCCAGGCATGTCTTGTATGGTTCTACACAGGTGTTATTCTTGATTAACCTAACCACATTCTTCTTATCACTCTTGATCTTAGCAGTTTTTGAGGTGGTTTCCATCATTTTTCAACTTTTAGGGCTTTCTTTAAATTTAGGGCTTTCTTGAAAATAACGACAAAGATCTTTCGGTGCCCTCGGTACTTACTTCGATCTATGATAATGGTGAATGATCTATTTTTTGTGTGCTTGGATCGAGTTGAGGTCTCTCGGCTGAATTCTCTTCAATCACTCTATTTTTTGCTCTTCTTTTCTCTTCAAATTGTGAGTGCAAAATGAAGTGCTCCCATCGACTATTTATAGACTTTTGCCCTAAGTCTTTGTCATAAATTCTCAATGAATCGTCTGGACATGAAGACGGAGTCCATCAGGAAGACTTTCAAAATAATCATCGGTTTTGTCAGGATGCTTGAGATGTCTATTAAGAATTTTGCTTTTACTGACGGATATCAGTATTCTGTCGTGACAACTTTATAACTTTACTTCCTTACCGATGGGTGTCGGGTTACATTAGCAACATAGCCATTTTATGTGTTGACCAAAAATTTCCGGTAAGTGTAAAAAAATCATCCATTATGTTCACCAATGATTTTTGGTATGTGTATACCGACGGGGTTGTTTTTTCAAAATTGTAATAAGTAACATAATATGCATCTTTATTCATGCAGATTTTGAATATTTATCAATTGTATAATGGAATTGATGCAAAATATGACATGGTGTAGTGCAGTTCCATACTTACTTGTTCAGCTTAAGTGGGGGTGGTGATGTCACCGGATCCATTGGATGGGGTGTCACCATTTGCATTGCTTGGTCCAGCTTCATCATTGCTTGAAGTTTTTCTCCACATTTTGTCTCTAGCCCTCTGGATATCTTCAATGGTGTCTCCATTGGGATATGTTCTTGTCTCTGTCATTCGGTCTTTGCAATATATCTTGAGACAAACAACTTTGTGACAGTGTAAGCATGCCATTCCAGGGTTTGACCAACCTCTAGACCTTTTGGTCCACGCCCTCATGCAGTTTGCAGCAATGTGACCATATCTACCACATGCTATATAGTTTGTCCAAGTATTGTAGTCCCATACATATTGATTACCGATTCTCTTTGGTTGATAGGGAGTTTCTTGACCTTTAGGCTTCCGTGCTTGCCTTTTCTTTTTCCAGCATTCATTAGTTGTGTGCCCATTCATGTTGCATGTAGGACAATATTTGTCCATGTAGGTTTCCTTCTTTGGTTGATCCATCTTGGACTTACATTCATATGCTTTATGTCCTTTCTTGTTACATTTATAACAGAATCTTATGAATGAAGATATAGATTTAGGAATACCTTTCATTTTGCCTCTACACACATTTGATGTGTGCCCTTGCTTTCCACAGTGTTTGCATGTCAGCTTTCTTGGTATTGGATTTTCATAGACATTCTTTGGATTGGCTTGATTTGATGATTCTCCATTTTTGGTAAAGCCTAAACCGTTGTTGTTGTTGACTCTTCGTTGTCCTTCAATAGAATCATCCATTCTTTTATTGCTCTCTTCAGACTTTCTAATAACTTCATTATGTTGTTGCTGAATTCTAACCTCATGTTTTAGTTTTTCATTATCTTCTCTTAGTTCACCGATAGCCTATACTTTTTCAATGAGTTCTATATTCATTCTTTTTGGCTCTTGAATCATTAGAATAATCTGATTTGTGATCTCATGGTGATGCTCGGCATGTCTTTGAATTTCTAACTCTTTTTCTTGTAGTTTCTCTGTAATCTTCTTTCTGTCATCAATAGCTAGTGTTCTTTCTATTTCAGCTTGTCTAGCAGAACTCATCACATCAATCATTCTTACCATCTGGGATTCTTGATCGATTTGCAACATCTTTATTTGCTTTGTTAGATGTTGATTGATCTCCTTCAGATTTGTGATGTTCTCTTTTGATGTATCTGATACATTACTTGTGTTTGATCCTAAAGATTCAAAGAAATTTGGTATCTCTTCCTCTTGATAATCTTTTTCATTGCTCCGAGTTTCCATACCTGTTCTTTCATCCAACAACTCTCTCATCTCGATTCTCGCTTCTTTATACTATTCATAGAACATGTGTATCTCAATCTTTTTATTCTCAATAATCTTATCAAGTTTGTACTTCTCCATTGTATGATCTTTGCTCTTAAGCCTTTAAGCTTTCCAAGAAGAGACTTAGCTATGATACCAATTGTTGGGATTAATGGGAAGTAGTACTAAGAGGGGAGGGGTGAATCAGTACCTCAAAAACTTATAACTCTTTTCACCATTCATCATTAGTAATCATTCTTTACTGTATTACCGACCATTACTAATGTTATTTCTTATGCATGTAATATTAGTTTATAATCTTTAACTGTTTACAACATTCATAGAAACATTCATGAAAGTAATAAACACATAACACAAGATATGATACTGCAAAAAACTCCTGTTAGGAAGTAAAAACTACGGTGGGGATGGCACACACAAAACTTCACTATCTGCAGAATGGAAGGGAGTCGGTAAAGGCTTACAATTGATCACTTTTGATGATCGAGCCTATTAGGAGTATTAAGGTGGAGACCGGTTAAGACCTACTCTGTTAAGAGCTTTAGCAACACTAATTTAAGTGTGCACTCGGTTAAGATATTTACAATAGGACTGTTAGGTCCACCTTTCTTGAAAGGATTTCTTAAGTGTACTACACTTGTTAGAATGAGTACATATGTTTGACCTAACTGTATGTAATCTACAATTGCTGATCACATATCCATTAAAGATCTCATAATAAGAATATCACCTTAAGTGAATGGTTAATACCTTTCTCTACTTGTAGGTAGCCTGTGTTCTTGTTCTTGAAACTAATTTGATCCATTTCTGTCCTTGTGCATGAAATATATTTTCTGGTCCTTAGATGCTCTCAATGGCTACAATCTTAAATCAAACAAAAACATGTTCACAATAGATTGAGCATCTATTTATACAATTATTTGACCTATCTTAGAATCACGCATTACAATGTTAACTCTTAGATCCAAGGTTTACAACTTGACCTTGATCTTTAGTTTGCATGTTGTAAATCAGTAAAACTAAATAAAACAATAATAAATACATTGCTTCCTCCGCACATAATGGATTTAAAAACAAATCAAGAAGCTATATATACAACTTCAGTGATTTATCTGACGTGGAAAGTTAGATCCACTTTTTGCGGGATGTAACTGACTGTCAGTTCTTGGTCATTAGGTTGAACTAAAATTCTGTCGGCATTCCTTTGTTGAACTGATCGTCGGGTTCCCTTCATCTGTCGGGGTCCTCTCTTTGTTGTTCAGTTGGGTTGCACTATTGTTACTCATCGGGTTCCTTTATCCCTTTTTTCATCGGGTAATAATGAATAGTGTTTGTCAGGATGCTTTGAACTTGGTAGTATCGGGTAACCTTGGCGTCGGGTAGTGCTATGCCCTGTTTATCGGTGTAGTGTAAACCGATGGTGTAGATCATGTTTTTGTTTGTGTATACTAATGGAAAAATATAATGCCTTCAGCAGGGACTTTGTGAGGTCATAAATTTTGACTCAGTTTTATAATTGAGTTGAGATTTTTACTTGAACACATTTTCAAGGCCAAATTCCTTCATTTGGGCCTTCAAAAAGGGTTTTTTTTTCTTTCTTTCTAGATTTTAGATAGTTTGATTTAAAAGTTATTTTTGAGTTGGTGATTGTTATTAGTTTAGAAAGTTGAAAATTTGTGTCATAGGCCTAATTTTTAGAGATTTTCTAAATAAGTTTGTAAATTACCAAAAATGGAAAATTCTGAAAGTTGTCAAAAAGTGCCAAAAATGGTAATCTCAGATTGCTAGATATTATAGTTTTCGTGAAGTTGGAGAAGCATATTGCAGAAGAAAAACAAACAAAATCCATTAATCCACTCTTGTGTCTCTTGGCATTTTTTTTGTTACTGGCACCAGTTATATTTTGAATTGGCTACATCACCAGTACTTAGTCAAGTGGGGTTGGTGCCCTATGGATAAGAAGTGGGGTGGATTAGGTATTAAGGACCTAAAAATTCATGGCGTGGACCTAGCTATTAAATGATTGTCAAAAATTTCAATGGCGATGAACCATGGAAAATCCTCATCAATCATAACATTAGCCAAGCTATCCCCAAGAAAGCCAAGTCCTAGAAGGACCTTCCCTTCAAAAACCTCTTGGTAGGTTTGTTTCACATGTCTCTTGGGGGATTGAATGTTTCTAAAATAATTTGGAAAGCTTGGGAGGTTGCAAGGCCTCTTCTTTCCAATATAGATCTATTTACAAGTTATCTATGGATGATTCCATATGGTGGAATATGAAATATAAAGGCAAGATCCTTGCACAATTGCAAGGATGCTTGATAAAAAATTAGAATTGTAAGGGCATCAAGTGATATAATTATATCATTGTTGATGGTTGCCTCAAATTTTGGTCTATCCTTAGTGAAGATTTTAGTATACCAAAAGCCCAATGGAACACCTACTCCATCCTATAAGATATTCTTTCTTCTCCTGATTTCCTCTCAATGGTTTCTCATTCTAAGCATGATTAGTTTAGCAAGATTTGTTGGCTAGATGACACAAAGATGATTAATATTTCTCCCAAAATAATGACTCTCTTTACAACCATCTGAAAAAATGCTGGACTATTAATTTATCTAATAATATTTGGTAGGGTAATATCAATGACATGTGGAGTAGAAACATAGAACCCAAGAAAGTTACATTCAGATGGCTCATTCTTTTATAGAGATTACCATATACAATAATGGACAAAGAGAGTAGTATAGTCCATTTTTATAATTCAAGATTCAATTTTAGGTAAGCATCTCAATAATGCCCAGGAAATTAAAGAGGAAGGTCTTAAGTTCTTCACTAATCTATTAGCGCCAGTACAAGATGTTGGCCTCATGAATGTTCAAGATGAAAAAGATATTCTTCAAAATATTTCAACTTTAGTTACCAAAGGGGATAATGACCTTCTAGTGAGACCTTTCTCTCTAGATGAAGTCAAGAATGTGGTTTTCTCTCTACCTTCTGATAAAGCCCCGGGTCCTGATGGTTTCACAACACTATTTTTTTCACAAAATGTGGGATTTCATAGGTTTTGAGATATTTCTGGCCCTAGAGGAGTCATGTAAAAATGGAGTTATGTTGAGTCACTGCAAATCAACTAATATTGCACTTATTCCCAAGACAAAGTGACCAAAATATTTTTTTTGAATATAGGCCTATATCCTTGTGCAATATAGTTTATAAAATATTTTCCAAAGATATCTACTTGAGACTTCAAAACATGATCACCAAGATGATTTCATCAGAGCAAGGGGGATTTGTGTCAGGAAGGGAAATAATAGAAGGGGCCTTAGTTGCTCATGAAGTTTTACACTCCATCAAAGAACATCATCTCTCTTACTGTGTCATCAAATTAGTATGATGAAGACTTATGATATGGTCAACTGGGACTTCTTGATGAAAGTTCTGCACAAATTTGGCTTCTCCAGTAGATGGTACAAGTGGGTTCTTGCATGTGTTAAAGGGGCCACATTTTCAATTATTATAAAAAATTCACCAATATGACTCTTCAATGCAACACAAAGGGGTTTAGCTAGGAGATCCATTATCTCCATTTCTCTCCATCATCATAGTAGAGGCATTAAGTAGGACAATTACAGCTAAACAAGCTCAAGGCGTTTGGAAGGGAGTATAGATTCCTCAAAAAAATATTTCTATTACCCATTCAATGCTTTTAGATGACACACTTCGATTTGGATAGACAAAAATATAATAAGTTAGGCTAATTAAACAAGTCCTAGATCATTATTCTCAGGTATCCAAGCAGTAGATTAATCCTCTCAAATCAAGGGTGTTCATTTTCCACACAAAGCCAGCAGCTAAAATGAAGATTATCTAGATTCTTGGTTTTCAAGAATAAGACCTACCTAGTACCTATCTAGGTATTACTTTTTTCATGCGTAAAATAAGTTATCATATTGGAACAATATAATTGACAAGATGAAGGGCCAAATCTCTTCTTGGAAGACAAGGTGGCTCTCACTCTTTGGGCATATTCTCCTTATCAAAACGTTGCTAGCAACAATCCCAAATTACTTCCTTGTACTTTTGAGAGCCCCAATGCCCATTGTGAAGAAAAATGAAAAATTCATTAAAAATTTTCTTGGAAAGGGAATATGGATGAGGTAAATAAAGCTCCTTTAGTATATTTAAAAGGATTGAAGGTTAATAAAAGGATGGGGGGGGGGGAGAGAAGGCCTACATGATATTGCTAATAGGAACTTGGATTTAGGGGGAAAACTAGTTTGGAACATGTTTCCCAACCCAGATACTTATTGGAGCAAGATGATGCAAGCTAAATACCTAGACATAGATGAGCCTTCCAGAATTCTTTCAATTGCAAATCCACCCCAGTGGTCAACTATGTGGAATTTTTTTACAGCTTCAAGGGATATAATAACATCCTATACTACTTGGGCAATTCATGATGGTGAAAAATTCAATTTCTAGTTGTAGACGTCCAAAAATATTAATATTATTATTAATATCTTTCTGCCTCTTATTCCTTCTAACTATTTAATTTAATCAATTAAATAGCTTTCATTTGCTAGTATTTATCAATAGTGTAAATACTATTCCAATGTATTCTATTTAAATACATTTGTCTCATGAAATTCCCTTTTTAATAAATTTACATTTATTAAATCCTCCATTTTCCTAATTCTTCTAAACCATAATTTATTCAAATTTGATTTGAATAATACCCTAAAACCCT
>MU222210.1:70787-84776 GCA_018584345.1 Thuja plicata | reverse complement strand
GGGTGATTCCTAACCTTTTTAAGGCTAATGGAATGCTCACCCACATGGGTAAATTCTCTCCAAAATGGGCACCCATCCCTCTTAAATTCTTCTTACAAGTTTGTCTCCCACTTGGAAATGTTGAGCCGCTCAACATTTAATGCCAAGTTTGACTCAAAATTAGCCATCTTTTCAAATCTATGTTCTCCTATGTGGCTCTTATGTTGATGCCACATAGGTGCCACTTCATCCAAGCCTTTTCCTCTCTCCAAAAGCTCTATAAATAGAGGCCTTCTCCTCTCATATTTTCATCTCTCAATTTGCATTGTTATCATGCTAGAATTGTTTTAGAATTTCATAGCTAGTTTCATGCTTATAGTTTTCTTGTTTAATTCACATAGAAATCACATGCTAGGCTTGAATTTGGTAAATGAATCATAGTTTCTTGCATATGCATATCATTTTCATAGTTTAGAATGTCATCCTTTTGAAGGATTTGAGACTAGTTCCTTATACTAGTTCTTGAATTCCTTCATTATTTACAATCTTTCATTTGCATTGGGATCCATTGCATTTTGTGTGTTTGAGAGAACACACCCACATCCATCAAAATGAGCAAATTGAAAAAGTTAAATAGGGTGCTTACTTGTTTTATCTTAATATGATGTTATTTGGTGTTCTTTGTTGCTTTCTTGCTCTTTCATATGATTTTTAGTTGATTATATGTGCTAACTCACTAATCTTGCATGTTTGAGCTTGCTCCCAATAGGTTGAAGAATTCCTCATACACATTATGGCATGCCTGGTGGGACCCACATCCCTAAACATTATCAAAATATATTCATTCTTCTCAAAAACATGTTCAGATTCACAGACATGCATCTCCGCTTCTACAGAGGCGGCTCCGACAAATGGGCGGCTATCCTTGTACACAGGTGGCTCTGCATGCAAGCAGAGACACTATCACTAAAACATCCATAACTTTTGTATACGGACTCCATTTTTGATGATTCAAAAAGTGTTGGAAAGATGACTCAGAGGCCTTTTTAGATTGGTAAGCTATTAATTCATATTCCACTTCTAAAATTTGGTGCAAATATTTAAAGTTACTCTTCCATTTTCAATTTCAAAAGTTCATATCTTATGCTAATGAAATATTTTTTTTAAGTGAATTATTTGTGAAGATCACCTTTATTGCTTGTCAAAGATTTGGAAAAGCTCAAACTACTAACCAATTTTCTTGCAGCACCACTTGTCAAAGACACAAATTCAAAACTACTCACATTTGTCTTGTAGGTTGCCTCGAATCAACATCGAGCAAACGCTCATGTTTGCAATAATTTTCTTAGGCACCTAGCTTAATTAGGGAGATTTTATTGTCTAAGTAAAAGCAAGTGTTAGGGGATTATGCTCTCTTCCCTCTTGGGAAGATCAAAAACCTAGACACACTTGCTTTGTGTTAAATAATTCAATCTTTGAAGAAAGACCAAACTTTGTCTTGAGTGCTTGGGAGAAAATGACATTGGGTAGGAGAGTATGCTCTTTTCCCCTTGTGGGAAAATTAGAAATCTAGACCCCTCTCGTCGCCAATCCATGCTTTTCAAATTAATCCTCTAGATGGGCCTGCCGATCAAGGAAAAAATCTCCCAGGAACGACCCACGTGAGAACGAGGTGTAAGCCACACCACTCTAACTCACGTTAATCAAATTTACTCCTTGGGGTTAAAGCCTCGGGATTCGGTTGGCATTTGAGCTTATACTCGGCTCTTGTCTAACTTAAGTGCAACCTCGCGGTCTTAATCACATTTACGTGACCACTTTTGTCAAGACGCTCTATGGGGCTATATGCTTGAATCATGCTTGCACAAACATAGAGGATACAATCGAACATAGACACTTACTAAAAACTCTAGGCATAGAAGCTACCCGATTCACCTCCGAAAAGTGACTTATTATAGTGCAAGGGGAGGGAAGAATCTCCCCCAAGATCCCCATCATATGTTTCCCAAGGTATTGTGTCGCAAAAGAGATCTTTGTACCACAACAACTATACCTAGAAAAAGGCAAAAACATGGGCACCCTTTCAGGGGTGACATTGCTGTGTGAGCTGAAGGACTACCAAGCAATGGGTCTATAATATTTCATTCAAAGCCAATTTCCTAGGTAGATTTGTGCTTGAAGTGCTTGCAAAACATTGAAAAATCTAAAATAAAGCAGAATACCCAACATTCAAATTTGTCACATGCTTGTATCCTTCAAAGTTGCTTTGTCCCTTGTCTTTTTTTTTTCAGACACATGCTTGTTCTTTTATGGTTTGACTATGCTGAAATTGGTTCTTTCCATGGAACAAATTGATTGAAAAATTAGAACAAGATCAAGCTTTTTCCAGATTATCAAGACAACATCCTTTTGCAAAAATTTAGTCTTTTATGAGATATGTCCTAAAAACCTCCAACTATTCATCCAAGATTAGATCTACTTATAGGACACGACTGATTCCAAGAAACATAAGGTGAAAACTTCGTTACCACCCATGCAAAGAGAACAAAAAAACACAACCCGAGAGGCTACCAAGTACCAACACATTATCGATTTCATCAAACAAGAGATTCATAAACAACAAGAATTCAACAAAGTGATCTACAACAACAAGGTTGCTCGCTTCATGGGAAAATATCGTCTAAACTCTATTTTTGTTGGATTTGAAAAATATGACTAGTCAGTTTACCACAACAAATGAAAGTTCTTCGTCTTCTTAAGCTCACTTAACTTACATTTTAAGACCTCCCTTAGGTTGTCATCTTTAGGAATACATCACACACTCATCCTAGCATGATCTTGCATTAATCAAATCAATCCTAATCAACCTTGCATCATCCTAATCATCATCCAAAGCATCCTTGATCACACCCCTCACTTGGTATTGCATACCCTTTTGAGTTGCTAAAAACCTACATCTTAATCAAATCCCATCCTTGAATGTCCTTAAACTAAGCATTGTTTAGGATAATCCCCTTTGTCTTTTGCAACCTCATCACCTTGATCAAAAGTTTGGTTTGCATTAACAAAGAATCTCATCCTCCAAAGACCACAAGTCTGTCTTAGGTAGACAATCATATCCACTTGATCCTACACTAGGTAAAGCAACCCTTAATCCTTGCATACATCAAGTCATCCTTAATCCGTAGAAGCGCATCCATCATCTTAAGCACATCCTAATCCTAGTATCATCATCCTTAGTTTCCTAGGTACATCCTTGCATACATCTTGCATCTCATATCCCCTTAAGATAGTCATTTCATGCCACCTATCACACGAGGCACTAAGAAGAGGAAGAACATGGATCCTAATCTTGCCACTAGCTCATCTAATCCTACGAATGACAATACCAATGCCATGGTTACTTATGCGCCTCATCCCAATGATCAAATTGAACATATCTGGGTAGACACTAATGAAACTCCCACTCTAAGTACCATGAAAACATTTATCAACCATCCAGTGCATGTCGACATGGTAAATGCCATGAGTGGACACAACAACAATCAGGTACTCTTGGACATACAACAACCTGGACTTCAACTTCCACCTTGGATTATACCCACACTTGTCACATGACCTATGGCACTTCTAGGGGAACATCCTTATCCCACTAGAAATGAATTTTTTGATCCACTTCAACGAGCCCTACAAGTGGGAACTCTTCTCGCGCAAGTAGTTCATCCCTTGATTCCACCTTCCATCATGCACACAACACCCTCACCTACCTCAGGAGCCCCGCCTCCTGATGCCACATTAGCAACACAAAGAATACCCCCTATCACTATGCAGGCACCTCCGCAAACCACAATTGCTCCTCTTTCACAAGCAATCCCAACATTCATTGCAAACTTTCCACCACCACCAGTTAGCACGCAACAAACCACCATTCTACCTATTCCCACTCAGCCCAGTCAAAGTGCAACAACCAGTTCACAGCATCAAAGCACCCAAGTCTCCATGCCTATTTTGCCTTTCTTCACCACAGGCATGCCACCTACCAACACTTATAACCAACCCTTATTTCTACAAGGGTCCACTTTTCCCACTCCACTAGCAATACAATCACAATGAATGCTAGCAATTCTACCTCAAACATTGTTCAACCCAAATCCCCCCATACTGCAACCATCCACGAATCCCTTTTTTGTACCCCAAATTCCCATCCAACCTATCCAACAACAACAATAGCAACCTATCCAACAACAACAACAAAAACAACCTATCCAACAGCAGCAACAACAACCTATCCAACAACAACAACAACAACCTATCCAACAACAACAACAACCTATCCAGCAACAATAAATCACCAATCCATTCACATCTCAATTGCAACAACAACCAACCAACCCCTTTATAGCTGCACAACCCACTATCCAAACTACACAGCAGCCACAACCACAAATGCAGGGGGCAAATCCCCTCATGGCACAATCACTGCAATAGTTTGCTAATCCTTTTATCCAACCTGTGCAACAACAACAAACTCATTCTGCCAATTTTATAGCCATGCCATCTTTCGCTGCATCGCAAACAATTCCACCTACACAGTAATTCAATGTTCCTACTGGAGGCATTCCACCACAAAACACCTATCCTCCATCCTATACAGGTGCGCAACAAACTCATCCTGCCTATCCAATGCCGCAACAAATACAAGCATATTTTCAGCAGTTGCAATAATCTTATCAAGCGCCGACACCGCCTCCACTGCAACATTCCCCTCAACCATAGCTTCCACCACAATAGCCCATGTACATTGACTAGAAACCATCATACCAAACACCATAATATCCCCCACAGAATCCTCCATATTCGCCATTCGATCCATATCAGGTTCAAGGAAATCCTGCAATCATGATCAACAATCCTCCACCGCAAATCAATCGTGAATGGGAGGAAATGAAGAATGCTCTCAAGGAGCTAAAGGCTGGGACAGAGGCTAAAACATTCAAGTTTGAAGAGGTATTTCCTTATCCATTTGATCGATCTATCACTACCATACCTTTCCCCAAGCATTTTGAGACACCCAAATTTGATAAATATTGGGGGAAGGGAGATCTTGTGAGTCATGTGAAAGAATTCTACATGGCCTTCCAAGAAGTGGCCTATAGCGATAACTTCCTCATGAGACTATTTCCCAAAAGCTTAGGAGGCACCGCTCTTGAATGGTTCTAAAAAATCCCTTATGGTATAGTCTCTACTTTCACAGAATTATCTAAAAATTTTGTGGCCCAATACGCACATAATGTCAAAAATGAACTCTCACTCCTTGACCTATGCAATTCCAAACAAAAGGGAAGAGAAAGTCTGGCTGATTATCTTTAGCGCTGGCAAGGGCTTACTACAAGGTTGTCTTACCAACCCCCAGAGCAACATCTTATCAAAATCTTCATTAACAACCTTCATCCTAAGCTTTCCTATCACATGCGCATGAACTATATACAAACTTATCATGACATCATAATCAAAGGTATGGATCTTGAATGAGGTCTTGTAGAAGAAGGTGCCATTAAGCACTACAAAGAATCCCAACCTGACAAACATAACAATGATCGATCACGATACTGGAACAAGAACAAAAATGCGGTAAAAGATGGAGCCACTGACACCAAACATGTTCAAGTTATGGTAGCTAGTCCTAATGCACCTACCCAGACTTATCAGCAAGCACCACCAATGTACCCTCAACCTCCTCCCATGTATCAACAACCCAATCCCGTGTATTCTTAGCCAAATTACCAGCAAAACATGTGCCCTCAAAGCATGACTATGTATCCCCCTCCAGGGCCATCATATCAACACAACTATCAAGGTCCTATGAATCAAACAAATGCTATATCAGTCCCACATGGACAACAAAGACCTCACACTTCAAATATGCCACAATGCATGTTTACCCCTTTGGGTGAACCTATAGACGTCATCTTTCGCAAGCTGGTTCAAGCTAATCAAGTCGTGTATCCTAAAACACAGCCATTTGATGACTCAACTTCTAAGCCAGCTTGGTATAAAGACAATGAGTATTGTGAATACCACCATGTTAAGGGAAACACCACCCTCAAATGCATGAAGCTGAAGCACTATATTCAGGATCTCATTGACCGCAAGGAGTTTGAAGTGGATTCTCCTGCCCAATCATCACCAAACGTAGGCCTTAAAATTTATCAAAATGCATCCCCTAAACACACTTCAGGTATAGGCACAGGCAATCCTACCCAGTCTTCTAATCAGAGAAAGGGTAAACAAGCAGAAAACACCAACAGAAAATATTATACCAACGCCTATATCAACTATGACAATCTCATTGGCTGCATATCCCAAGTCCAGTCCTCCGTCAATGTCATCCATGTCAAGGGTGCCGATAACCAATGCACAATCACCACTCATAGAGGTAGGATAAAAATTGTAGGTGCCAGTCCCGCCCCATCTGTGGGACCCAATACAACATTTTGGAACACCTGGGGAATACCCCAACCCAAATTTCCATGCTGGATCTTCTTCGCACATCACCCACTTATCAAGAGATCCTCAATAAAGCCTTGCAAGAATCTCGTGTTCCCAGTGACATCAACCTCACTAAATTCCAAAACCCTGTCGAACACCTGTCTGCATCTTGTGGGGTCTCCGTTAGATCAATAGACATACCCTCTAAAGAAATTGATCATAATCTCCCACGCTGTATTGCTGTTATGGTTAAAGATTTTACCATCAAACAGGTCATGATAGATAATGGATCGGCCCTAAATCTATGCACTATAAAATTCATAAAATGGTTGGGTTGCACTGAGGCTGATATAACACATGATGTCATCACAATAAAGGCATATGACAATTTGGAGTGCACTTCTGAAGGTACCGTATCATTGCCCATTCAAGTGGGCCCAGTTATCCAGGATACATTATGTCATGTTGTTGATCTTGACCTTCCCTTCAACATTCTCCTTGGACGCCCATGGATTCATTCTATGCAACCCGTCCCATCCACCTACCATTAGTGCATCAAATTCCCATATAAAGGCATTGAGATCACCATCCGCACAGATCCCAAGCCCTTCGCATACTGCAATGCGTTGGAAACATCCTTTCCACATTCCAATCACTGTCCCGGGATCGATATTGGAACCTCTGTTGCCAGCTCATCTTGAACTCATTTAGACATAGAAACAATCCTCTCCTCCACCTTGTCCACGGTTAAGATCAAAAATAAAGGTTGTGGTGAGTACACTTTATCTGATGCCTTCGCAGTTGGAGCACTACCAATTGATCCTCACACTCAGGGCCGCCAACCTAATCTAAGCAAGACATAATCAAAGACAACCAAGGCACTACAATTTGGTTCTACCACTTTTATCTCAAAGGGTACTTTGAATGGCCAGGAAACGACACAAAACATCAACCAATGGCTTTATAAAGATCCACCACCCAAGGACACAAATCACCTCAATTACTTCAAACATAAGTACCCCGCAACGCACAAACTGGTGACCAAAAAATGGAACTGCCAAGGAGGTGGCCTTGGTTATGAAGAGCAAGGAATGAAAGATCCTATTATACCTACCTGACTAGAAAAGCACCTGGGCCTTAGCATGGGCTCTGACACGAATGGGGATGCCAACGAGTTCATCGACTATTCCTCTTGTCCTCCCATGGGTGAAATCGCTGACATCAAAGATATCCCAAAAGAGAAAGTTGTGAGAGCCTATGACGATGTTTTCAATGATGAAGCCTTCCTAGGCAATGCTGTCCTACAAAAAATTTCCATCCTCTTCATTGACCTCCCCTTCTGCCATCCCAAACTAATAGACTGGGACCAACCAAGTGTCATACACGTTGACGAGTTCCAAAGTGAGGACGTGCTCCTAAGCTTTATGGGAGCAATTGAGAAAAGAAGTGACTGGGGGCAAGACTCAGCATATGTATACAAACTGGACCCAAAGGCATACTTTGGGGAAGAGGAGAACTTTAGCCACAAAAATGACACAGAAAACAAAAATAAAAAAGAGAAAAATTGATCCCCTAGCGAAAACCCCTTTGGGGCACTATCTGATCATAAAAAAGTAAAAACAAAGGGTGTATCCCCTGGTGAAAACCTCTCTAAGGCACCAGAGGATGAAGACTCTCCTCTTCCTCTTATCCATGATTACAGGCCTGAACAGTCATCAATTCTCATTGAAGAAGCAAAACCTATCAACCTGGGTACCAAAGAAAATCCCGCCATCACATACATAGCAACATCTCTGACTAAAGCAAAAGAAAGTGATCTTGTCACTTTATTAAAGGAATCCATCAAGAAATTTGCATGGTCTTACTCCCACATGTTGGGGTTAGACCCCAACTTGGTGGTTCACCATCTAGCAGTGGACCCAAACATCAAGCCTGTCAAAAAAAAGCTCAGAATGATGCACCCTAAAGTGGTACTACTTGTGAAAGCGGAGCTAGAAAAGTTACTCCAAGCCAAGATCATCTGCCCCATTGACTATTCTGACTGTATTTCTAACATGGTACGATTCTCTAAGCCTAATAAATCAATCAGGATATGTACAGATTTTAGAGATCTCAATAAGGCATGTCCCAAGGACAATTTCCCCTTGCCAAACATAGACATGATTGTGGATCTCACAGCAGGACATGAGATGTTGTCACTCATGGATGACTTTTCTAGATATAATCAGATCTGCATTGCAGAAGTAGATCAACATAAGACAACATTCACAACCCCTTGGGGCACATTCTACTATAACATGATACCTTTTGGCTTAAAGAATGTCGGGGCAACCTATCAAAGGGCCATGACTGTCATTTTTCATGACATGATTCAAAAGATTCTTGAATACTATGTGAACGATATCTTGGCAAAATCAGTAAAAAGGGAAGATCACCTAGATGTTCTAGAATGTGTCTTTGACAGAATTGGACACTACTTCTTAATCCTCAACCCTAAGAAATGTGTCTTTGGAGTCACATCAAGAAAACTGTTGGGGTTTATTGTATCCAGATGAGGCATTGAAATCGATCCCAAGAAAGTACAAGCTATCATAGAAATGCCTCCACCAAAAACACTCTGACAACTACGCAGCCTCCAAGCAAAGCTACAATCTATGCGCTGTTTCATTTCTCAACTAGCAGACAAGTGCCAACCATTCACTCATCTCCTGTGAAAGGACAACACATTTAAGTGGGATCCTCAATGTCAAAAGAGTTTTGACAAAATCAAAGAATACTTGGCTCATCCACCCATCTTGGTACCACCTGTACCTAGTCGACCACTCATCCTATACATTTCTACTACTACAACAACACTGGGGGCACTCCTTTCTCAATTGAATGAAGAAGGTAAAGAAAGAGCTATTTACTATATCAATCAAACTTTAGTAGGTTATGAGCTCAATTATTCTCCTATGGAAAAAGCATGTCTGGCAGTGGTCTTCGCCACTCAAAAACTTCATCACTACATGCTTAGTCACACAACCAAGCTTATTTCAAAGGTGGATCCTCTCAAGTACCTACTCTCTAAGACTACACTTACAAGTCGAATGGCAAAATGGGTTATGTTGCTAAGTGAATTTTATATTCAATATGTCGATAAAAAATCCATTAAAGGGCAAGTCATTGTCGATCAGCTAGCCGAAGCACCATTGGTAGATGCTTATCCTTTGGTCATAGAGTTTCTAGATGAGCATTTGTACATGATAGAAGAACAACCAACATGGCAACTCTACTTTGATGGGTCCTACACAGCTCATGGCGCAGGGGCAGGAATACTTTTTGTCACACCTCAAGGTGACTACATCCCCATGTCATTCAAATTGGGATTTCCCTACACAAACAACATTGCAGAATATGAAGCACTAATCATAGGACTCTGCATGGCCATAGAATGGAACATTACAGATATACACGTCTTTGGCGACTCCCAACTCATCATCAAACAAGTATTAGATGAGTATGAAACCAAAGATGACAAATTGACGCCATATAAATAGATGGTTGACAAGTTGAAAGAACATTTCCTCCATTTACATATAACATAGGTGCCACACCTATAGAATAAGGTTTCTAATGCAATGTCCATAATTGGCTCCCTCCTAGAGATTCCTCACGAGTCTACGCAATATGAATTCTTAGTTGAGCAACTTCATGCTCCCGCTTAAGAGAATAATGAATCGAATCACGTATGTGTCTTGGTTGGTCCTTAGTCTCTGTGGTACCATGATATCCAAGATTACCTACAAAATGGTATCATATCCCCTCATCTCACCGTAACCCAATGCCAAAACTTTATTTGTAGAGCATCCAGTTACACCCTTGCAGCCAACACCCTTTATCGTCGAGGCTATCACAACGTGCTCTCCAGGTGTTTAGATGAAAACAAAGCTACCCAGGCATTACAAGAGGTACATGCTGGTATTTTTGGTGCCCACATGAGTGGCATGGTCCTATCCAAGAAACTATTACGTACAAGGTACTATTGGCCTACAATAGCACATGATGCTTGTGAGTTTGTCAAGAAGTGTCTACCTTTCCAACAGCATGCTAATTTGATCCATGCTCTGGCTCAGGACCTCAGACCTATTGCACCTCCTTGGCCCTTCTCTTGTTGAGTTTTTGACCTTGTTGGTAAGATTACTCCCCTCTCTTCTGAAGGCCGCAAATACATAATCACAAAAATGGATTACTTTACAAAGTGGGTTGAAGCAACTCCGCTCACACTCACTACATGTGTCTAGATATCCAAATTCATCCTCTATCACATTGTTTGCCACTTTGGCATACCCTCCACCATCTTCACAGATCATAGTAGACCATTTTAAAATCAACATGTCAGTGATCTTTGTGCTCGCCTCCATATCCATCACCATTTCTCCAGTCCATATTTCCCGCAAGGTAACGGCCAAGCTGAGGCAACTAATAAAACCCTCCTTAAAATCCTTAAGAAAGTTGTCAATGATACTGGTCGTGATTGGCATCTCTAGATCAATCCCACCCTATGGGCATATCGCACTTCCTACCATACTCCTACTGGCACTACTCCTTACTCCCTAGTCTACGGTGCTAAAGCAGTCTTACCAATTGAGGTTGAACTACCATCCCTCCAAGTATCACTAAGAGGCCTAATTGATGATGAAGATTATCGAGTGGCACAACTGACACAGCTCGATCTACTAGATGAGAAGTGCCAACAAGCTTATGATCGTTTGATTGTTTACCAGAATAGACTCAAGTAGAACTATAAAAAGAAGGTCCACCCATGCTAGTTCTAGGTAGGGGACCTTGACTAAAGGAAAATCAGAAAGTGGGTAATAATCACGAAAAGAAAGGCAAGTTTGAAGTGACCTGGCAAGGCCCATATGTTGTCACTGCATGCTTCGGTTCTGGGGCATATCAACTCTCCACTCCTGAAGGAGAACCATTGAATGATCCTATCAACATCATTCATCTTAGGTGCTTCTATGCCTAACGGCTGGTAGTTCATTCCAGTTATCTGAGAAAATCCATAAAAAAGTATAAAAAGTCTTGAAAAAAGCACAAAAAATAATGTAAAACAGTCCTGAAAAAAAATCTCAAAAAAGTAGATAAATGAAGTTGAAAAAAATGGTTGTCCCAATGAAAACCTGGTAAACAGGTGCTTGGACAACATCAAAAACATCAAAAAGATCCAAAGAAAAAAAAAAAAGAAAAAAAAAGAATAAAGAGAAAAATTTCATCCAATGGTGAAAACTTGGCAATCAGGCGCCTTGGATAAGTATGTGTGATGAAAACCCAGAAATAGGTGTCACACATAGTGGACCATTCCATTATCTATCAAAATCTCACTCCCTTACATCCTCCATCTCCCCTATCACATCCACTTATGACTGAATCTCGCCAATATTCCCTGGGTGTTCACATATCACATGCACTAGTTTGAAGTGATCCTCCTATCTCGTGTCCTAAGCTTTTGTACACATAATCTTGTATATTTTTGTCCATACATTGTACTATCCCAATCCCTGAGCTTCAATCCTGTACATATTTCACATAGTCTTTCGCATAGTGTTGCTTGTATATATCTCGTATCCTCGGTTGGTATCCTTGCAGAACATGATCCAGTTACATTCTTAAAATCTTAGATTTCAGCAAGTTCCTTTTGACAAACATCTTGGTTCTACAGTGCACCTTTGACCAATCAGATTTATGAATCCCATCTTTTTTGGAAATGGATCCTTTGAGGATGTATCCTTCTTCTCATTGACCTAAATCTAGATAATCATCATCTCTGGGTTCTTGTAGGATGTATCCTTCCTCTTGAAACTAATCAAACAACACACTAAACTATCACACGCATCAAAAATAGAGCAAGATCCAATCAAATCTTGACAACAACATGGGCTCATAATCGCTTGTAATTAATCATTTAGTTTGGTCCTTGTATATTCGTAACGTGTCTAGTCTTCTCACCATCACACTAACATCTCGAGTTGTCCTCATGAAAAAATTTTCACCCCATTTTCTCTATCTCCCACTTGTATATTTTGTATTATTAGTTCTCTTGTACAGTTTAACTGCGTCACAAAATCCCAAAAACATTTAAAAATTTCAAAAATCCCAAAAAATTCAAAAATTCCAAAAATTCCCAAAAAAATCAAATATTCTCAAAAATCTTGCAATAAACCATCAGTTACTTCTGCATCGCTTCATTTTTCACTTCTCAGTGACATTTTGACTCTTGCACCTACAATCATGTTTTTCACCCAATCAGTTTTGGCGATCGATTATCCTTGCACCTCATTTTGTTCACAACTTTTTCCAACAAATATCTTTTAATCACATCAAGTCCAATCCTTTCCCATCAGTATGCATCCTTCTGTCATCGGCTTATCCAATCCTTCATCACACCCATCCTGTTCATGGAAAGAACTTTGAACTGAATGAGTGTTTGGTCATGAGGCCTTCTTTATTGATTTTATCTTTTTGTGTCAGTTTAAACCTACTCACCACTACCTCGATTTGCTATATCTTGGTGCGTTGTGACTGGTGGCTACTGATACATGTGTCTTTTGCATTGTGCTTTTGTTTGAGTGTCTAGTCCACACAAACAGAATCTTTTCATCTGTGTTTTCTAACACCTGATGCATACCTCCTCTTGCAATATCAAATTCGGATGTGCTCTCCATATTTTTCACACAAATGGATCCCAATGCTCATTTAGCTGCATTTACATTCATTTGCATTTGCATTCTTAGCTACATTCTTAATTGCATTTCAGAAGGCTTGTACTTATTCCCTCCTTCCTTTCCTCTCTCCCATTGCGTCCTTTTTCAAAAAAATCCCACAACCCTGTCATCAATGTGTTCTTTTCTCGAGGGGGCACAACCCCATACTGTCGTTGCTTCAGCACGACTCCTAGAAACCCTCTTCCTTTGGGGCAACTCATTTTCTTGTCTTTGACGAAACATCACTTGTGACGCCATGTCAAAGAGGGGCAAAATGTAGACGTCCAAAAATATTAATATTATTATTAATATCTTTCTCCCTCTTATTCCTTCTAACTATTTAATTTAATCAATTAAATAGCTTTCATTTGCTAGTATTTATCAATAGTGTAAATACTATTCCAATGTATTTTATTTAAATACATTTGTCTCTTGAAATTCCCTTTTTAATAAATTTACATTTATTAAATCCTCCATTTTCCTAATTTTTCTAAACCATAATTTATTCAAATTTGATTTGAATAATACCCTAAAACCCTAGCTAGAAACCTATTAATCCTACCCTAAAGCCTACCCTATTCCTACCCTACTCCCATCACCTCATTTTCTAAGTATACTTCCCCACCTAACTGTCCTTTAACCATTCTTAATGGGTGATTCCTAACCTTTTTAAGGCTAATGGAATGCTCACCCACATGGGGAAATTCTCTCCAAAATGGGCACCCATCCCTCTTAAATTCTTCTTACAAGTTTGTCTCCCACTTGGAAATGT
>MU222210.1:24999-63740 GCA_018584345.1 Thuja plicata | reverse complement strand
TTAAACTATTAGCAAATGAAACTATTTAATTGATTGAATTAAATAGTTAGAGGAATAAGAGGGAAAATAATATTAATATTTTTGGATGTCTACATTTTGCCCCTCTTTGATGTGGCGTCGCAAGTGATGTTTCGTCAAAGACAAGAAAATGAGTTGCCCCAGAGGAAGAGGGTTTCTAGGAGTCGTGCCAAAGCGACGACGATACGGGGTTGTGCCCCCTCGAGAAAAGAACACAACAAAGATAACATTGTGGATTTTTATTGAAAAAGGATGCAAGGGGAGAGAGGAAAGGAAGGAGGGAATAAATAGAATCCTTCTGAAATGCAATTAAGAATGTAGCTAAGAATGCAAATGCTAATGAAACTAAATGCAGCTAATGAGCATTGAGGATCCATTTGTGTGTAAAAGTGTGGAGAGCACATCCGATTTTGATATTGCAATAGGAGGTATGCATCAGGTGTTAGAAAACACAGATGAAAAGATTCTTTTGCATGGACTGGATGCTTAAACACAAGAACACTGCAAAAGACACATGTATCAGTAGCAGCCAGTCACAATGCACCAAGATATAGCAGATCGAGGTAGTGGTGAGTAGATTTGAACTAACACAAAAAGATAAAATCAATAAAGAAGGCCTCATGACCAAGAAGTCATTTGGTCCAAAGTTCTTGCCATGAACAGGATTGATGTGAGGAAGGATTTGATAAGCCGACGCCAGAAGGATGCATCCTGACAGGCAAAGATTGGATTTGATTTGATTTGATGGAAAGATATTCACTGGCAAAAGCTGTGAATAGGATGGGGCAAGGACAGTCGGTCGTAAAATTGATTTGGTGAAAAACATGATCGCAGTCACATGAGTCGAAACGTGGCTAAAAAATAAAGATTTGGAACAATGCAGAAAGAACAATGTTTATTGCATGATTTTTGAGAATATGTGATGTTTTTGGAATTTTGTGAATTTTTTGAATTTTTTGGTTTTTTGCAATTTTTAAATGTTTGTTGCGTATTTTAGTTGTACAACATAATGGTATATACAAAAATATACATGGGGGCAGGGAAACTGGGGCGGGGAAATTTTTTTGGGGAAAATGGGGGCTATAAGAGGGGTTGGGGGCGTTAAAGAAGGTCATTTGTGAATAGTGAATAGTAAAATCTGAGCTCTGGAGTGAAAAGATGGCCAACGACAGGATGAAGGGGTAGCTTGGAGAGCACGTTCGCACACACGGGAGGCCCACCAAGTGACCGGTACCGGTGAGTGGACTATCTGAGACCTTGCATTTATTGTGATTAATGGTATTTATTGCTTTGGGGGGGTAGTTAGCACATTAATGAGGGTAAATCAAGTTTCAAACTGGAGACACTGGTTCTCGAACCGACATCTGTGAGGAAACCAATTCCTAGGTCAACGTCTCCGTAGACGCTGATCTCTAGACCCAGACCCTCGCTTCAAAGATGTCAGTCTATATAAAGATGCGTCGAAGACGTCGGTGTATGAACCAATGTCTACGCCTAAAAGGGAAAATGCCAAGAGGGAGGGAAATGGAGGGACCCGGCTGGGGCTAGGGATGGGTTAGACTAGGACTAGAAGAATAGGTGACTGACATGGTGGATTCTAAAATTCTTGCAAGACCAGTTCCCACCATTGGGATTGCGAGAGCATTGGCCTCTAATGATGGAGCTGGAGTCACAGCTGACAGAGGATGATTGGGTACTATTAGCTATGGTTGGGTTAGACTATGTGCCCCGTTGGCTGAGGCTATGGGTGCACAATGGTATGATAACTGCCCTGATCGAGTGGTGGCATGCGACACCACCACTTTTCATTTGCCTACTAGAGAGGCAACCATTACCTTGGAGGATGTCTGGCACATTTTACAGATACCTATCCAAGGAGAGATTCCTCGATACAGGTTTGAGGATAGTGACCATTACATGGAGATCATGTTTAGGCAGCCAATGAGGCAAATTCCCACATACCGGACCTGGATGCCTTGGCAGCCAGTAATGGACAGGAGACTGAGGCAGATAGCCTTATATATTGCTAGATTGATTAGGGGATGGATGTTGGCGAACTTGGCAGGAGATGGTTTTGGGATGGGGTGGTCATGGGCGTTAGCTCAGATGCTGGAAGAGGGGACCTCTTACTACTGGGGGTATGTTTTCCTAGGACAGCTATACCATGATCTACACATGGCTGCATACCGTGAGGCACGCAACATGGGGACTGGGGTGACCTTGCTGTTAGTATGGGTGTGGGAGCACATTGCAGTGTTCCAGCCTATGAGGGTGAGGGAGTCACACCAGCCTAGGGAGCCTTATTCCTATAGATATAGGCTCCCCCTGAGATATACCTCCATCGGTCAGACTAGATACTGGAGATGGCTCCTTGATGAGGTACAAGTTTTCTGTTGGACCCCGTACAGGTTGTGCGAGCCATGGGGGGTGATGGACTGGGCAGTAGGTGTAGAGGATGGATTTGAGGACTTTTTATACCTCTCATACGTTCAGACATATTGTTTTCTACTGGGGAGGACTATCCACCAGATAGAGCAATACAGACCGTCCAGGGTCTTGCAATAGTTTGGGCTACAGCAGGGAGTGGTGGTAGAGGATGCCTTACATCCTCATGTCACCAGGGAGGTAGGGACATGGGGAATATATACAAATGCTCTCACAGTGAGGGCATCCTGGAGGGATATGGTACATCTCAACTTTGTGGTGTGGCCGAACATTACAAATGCGAGGATGACCCCAGAGTACACAGTATGGTGGGTGGCGCACACACCAATTAGACTGACCAACCCAGCTCAGGTAGCTGCTCATGAGCAGCCGACAGGGGACCTAGATGTAGATGATGGTACTGAGATCCAGAGACCTCAGCAGCAGGTCAGAGGAGGAGGTCGTAGAGATGGGTGAGACCTCACACATGGGCACAGGTACAGGACCAGGTGTCACAGGGACCCCCACCAGCACCTGGACATGATCAGGCACAGGCACCACTAGTGCCACCACAGGTGCAGGTACAAGTATAGGTGCAGGCACCACCAGTGCCACCACAGGTATAGGGACCACAGGGTACATTGCACAGGAGACACATGATACTGTCATCGCAGAGCGAGACAACCTTCAGATGGAGTGCACCAGACTGTGAGGTTTACTGGACATGGCGGTGGTGTCTAATGCGAGCTTACATGCAGAGATAGCCTGGATACAGGGGTTACTGACAGCGGAGATAGCATGGGCGGATAGGGCAGAGGGTGCACTGGACACCTTACAGGGCTGGGTGGATTTGGGAGAGTTTGTGATAGTGGACTTGACTCAGGATGAGGGGGACCTGCGTGCTGAGATAGACACTCTCACAGGCCAGCTGGATACGCTGACCCTACAGATGGAGCAGGTGACAGAGTAGATTTCTGCAATGACCTTAGAGAGGGATGTAGTACTGCGATGGGTAGAGGGATACATGGCTGAGTGTGATATCACTCGACAAGAAGCAGTAGCAGGTGGGGTAGGATAGGTGGTAGCCGAGGCATTCATAGCTCATAGAGATGTGAACAGGGCAGGTAGGGAGGCATCCCACTATAGAGAACTATACCATCAGCTAGTTCCTGAGGGACAGAGATGAGACTACTCAGAGAGGTCACGTTCTCAGAGCATAGTGCAGACATCAGCTTCATAGGGATCAGTGGGGATGCCACCACGTCCACCACCAGGGTAGGGAGGTGGGTCATTACAGCCACCAGCATGACTCATCAGAGGGTCAGATGACACACAGTTTTGTATTTTTGAGATTTATACATGTATATTGGCACTGAGGTGCACGTGATGTATTTTATTGACAGACATTGATATATATATATGATGAGCACTCTATTGATGCTTATGATGTATGATCTATATGATGTGTTGATGCATAATATATGATTACTGACATTTGATGCTTGCAGGATGTGATGCATATGAATGATCTGATTATGTATAAATGATGTATGACTTATGCAGGATGGATGATGCTTATAGGTATGTGATGTACTGACGTGTGTGGATGTAGGATGTGATGTGCTTTTATGATGTATGCAATATGTATGTAGATGTTTTTATGAATATGTATATGAATGCCAAATGAATCTAAATAATGTTTTAACAATGCAAGACTAAAATAAATCTAAATGACTTAAGTATGCAAATGGTATATGAATCTAAATGTTGTAATAATGTGAGATGAACCTAAATGGATGAACTATGCAAGATGAATTAAAAATGCAAGATAATGACCCTAAAATGGATTAACAATGCAAGATAATGAAATGGACCTAAAATGAATCTAACAATGCAAGATGCCTTAAATGATCTTAAAATGAATCTAACAATGCAAGATGCCTTAAATGATCTTAAAAATGAATCTAACAATGCAAGATGCCTTAAATGATCTTAAAATGAATCTAACTATGCAAGATGCCTTAAATGATCTTAAAATGAATCTAACTATGCAAGATGCCTTAAATGATCTTAAAAATGAATCTAACAATGCAAGATACCTTAAATGATCTTAAAAATGAATCTAACTAATGATACCATGAGCGGAAGATCATCCTTCTCTTGTTCTTGGATTTTTTTTCAGTTGTCCTTTGCATCAATTTCCTTGCTTTCAATCCCCAAAGCATCCATGGCGAAGGAATGCAAAGTGCGATTGAAGAGCTTTTCTCTTTTTTTTTTTTGTGTGTCACAATCAACTGATAAACCAGATGGGTGGACTATGGAGGATCGGGCAGGGAATGTTAGCAGGATGACGACTCAGGAAGTTAGCATGATGGTGGGAAGATGGAATGCGTCACAAATGTTCAAGGATCAAACCGAGCGAATTAATTATGAATGATTAGTTACATTTATTACGTACAAAGGTTACTACTAAGATTTGATTAGATCATGTTACTTGTCTAGATGCGCATGATAGGTGCATGTGCTGATTGATTAGTTCAAGAGGAGAGATACATCCTACAAGAACCCAAAGATGATGATAATATAGATTTAAGTTGACGAGAGGAAGGATACATCCTCAAGACTCATTTCTAGAAAGATGGGACTTACTGAGTTGATTGATCAAATGCGCACTACCAGTGAAATGTAGAACCAACGTAGGATAAGGAGCAACTCAAGACACAAGAAATATACAGGAATGATACTTAGGGCTCTCGAAATAGTACAATGTATGGACAAAAAAATACAGTATTATGTGTACAAAAGCTCAGGATACGAGATAGGAATATCGTTGCAGATTAGTGCGTATGATATGCAAACACCCAGGGAATATAGGAAATGTGGGGATGGTGCTCATGATGGAAGGAAATGAGATTTTGATAGATAATGGAATGGTCCACTATGTGTGATGCATGTTTCTAGGTTTTCATCACCCATACTTGTCCAAGGCACTTGATTGCCAAGTTTTCACCACTGGACAAAATTTTTTCTCTTTATTTTTCTTTTTGATTTCTTTGGATGTTTTTAATTTTTTGATATTGCCCTAATGCCTGTTTACCAGGCTTTCACTGGGACAACCATTTTTTTCAGCTTCATTTTTCTACTTTTTTGAGATTTTTCAAGACTGTTTTACATTGTGTTTGTGCTTTCTTTAGGACTTTTTATACTTTTTATGGATTTTCTTAGATAACTGGAATGAACAATGAGCCATCAGACATAGAAATGCCTGAGATGAATGATGTTGATAGGATCATTCAATGGTTCTCCTTTAGGAGTGGAGAGTTGATATGCCCCAAAACTGAAGCATGCAGTGACAACATATGGGCCTTGCCAGGTGACTTCAAACTTGCCTTTCTTTTCTCGATCAATACCCACTTTCTGATTTTCTTTTAGCACAAGGTCCCCTACCTAGAACTAGTGTGGGTGGACCTTATTGTTATAGTTCCTCTTGAGTCTATTCTGGTAAACAGTCAGGTGATCATAAGCTTGCTGGCACTTTTCATCTAGGAGATCCAGCTGTGTGAGTCGTGCTACCCATTAATCTTCATCATCAATTAGGCCTCTTAGTGATACTCAGAGGGAGGGTAGTTCAATCTCAATTGGTAGGAATACTTTAGCACCGTAGAATAGGGAGTAGGGAGTGGTGCCAGTAGGAGAATGATAGGAAGTGTGATATGCCCAGAGGGTAGGATTGATCTGGAGATGCCAGTCACGACTAGTATCATTGACAACTTTCTTGAGGATTTTGAGGATGGTTTTATTAGTTGCCTCAGCTTGGTCGTTACCTTGCAGGAAATATGGACTGGAGAAACGGTGATGGATATGGAGGCGAGCACAAAGATCACTGACGTGTTGATTTTCAAATGGTGTACCGTGATCTGTGAAGATGGTGGAGGGTATGTCAAAGTGGCAAATGATGTGATAGAGGATGAATTTGGATATCTGGACACCAGTAGTGAGTGTGAGAGGAATTGCTTCAACCCACTTTGTAAAGTACTCCGTAGCTGTGATTATGTACTTGTGGCCTTCAGAAGAGAGGGGAGTAATCTTACCAATGAGGTCAAAACCCCAACAAGAGAAGGGCCAAGGAGGTGCAATATGTCTGAGGTCCTGAAAAAGAGCATGGATCAAATTAGCATGTTGTTGACAAGGTAGGCATTTTTTGATGAACTCACAAGCATCATGTTGCATTGTAGGCCAATACTACCCTATACGTAGAAGTTTCTTGGCTAGGACCATGCCACTCGTGTTGGCACTGCAGATTCTAGCATGTACCTCTTGTAGAGCCTGGGCGGCTTCATTTTCATCTAGACATCTGGAGAGCACATTGTGATAACCTCAACGATAAAGGGTGTTGGCTACTAGGGTGTAATGGGAAGCTTTGCAGATAAAATTTTGGCATTGATTTGTAGTGAGATGGGGAGATATGATACCATTTTGTAGGTAAGCTTGGATATTGTGGTACCACAGGGACTGGGGACCAACCAAGACACATACGCGATTTGATTCATCATTCTCATAAGCGGGAGCATGTAGTTGCTCAACTAAGAATTCATATTGCGTAGACTCATGAGGAATATTGAGAAGGGAGCCAATTGTGGCCATTGCATCAGCAGCTTTGTTCTGTAAGCATGGTACCTATGTTATCTACAAGTGGAGGAAGTGTTCTTTCAACTTATTAACCATCTACTTATATGGCGTCAATTTTTCATCTTTGGTTTGATACTCATCTAGGACTTGTTTGATGATGAGTTGGGAATAGCCAAAGACCTGGATATCTGTGATGTTCCACTCTATGGCCATGTGGAGTCCTGTAATTAGTGCCTCATATTTTGCAATGTTGTTCGTGTAGGGAAATCCCAATTTGAATGACATGGGGATGTAGTCACCTTGAGGTGTGACAAAGAGTATTATTGCCCCTGCAACATGAGCTGTGTAGGACCCATCAAAGTAGAGTTTCCATATTGGTTGTTCTTCTATCATGTACAAATGGTCATCTATAAATTTTGTGACCAAAGGCTATGCATCTACCAATGGTGCTTTGGCTAGCTGATCCACAATGACTTGCCCTTTAATGGCTTTTCAGTCAACATATTGAATATCAAATTCACTTAGCAACATAACCCATTTTTCCATTCGACTTGTAAGTGTAGTCATGGAGAGTAGGTACTTGAGAGGGTCCACCTTTGAAATGAGCTTGGTTGTGTGACTAATCATGTAGCGGCGAAGTTTTTGAGTGGCGAAGACCACTGCCAGACATGCTTTTTCCATAGGAGAGTAATTGAGCTCATAACCCACTAAGGTTTGACTAATATAATATATAGCTCTTTCTTTGCCTTCATCATACAATTGAGCAAGGAGTGCCCCTAGTGCTATAGTAGTAGCAGAAATGTATAGGATGAGTGGTTGACCAGGTATAGGTGGTACCAAGATGGGTGGATTAGCCGAATATTCTTTGATTTTATCGAAACTCTTTTGACATTGAGGATCCCACTTAAATGTGTTGTCTTTGCGTAGGAGATGAGTAAATGGTTGGCACTTGTCTACTAGTTGAGAGATGAAATGACACATAGATTGTAGCTTTCCTTGGAGGCTACATAGCTATCAGAGTGTTTTTGGTGGAGGCATCTCTATGATAGCTTGTACTTTCTTTGGGTCAATTTCAATGCCTCATCTGGACACAATAAACCCTAGGAGTTTCCCTGATGTGACCCCAAAGATACACTTCTTAGGGTTGAGCATTAAGAAATAGTATCCAATTCTATCAAAGACACATTCCAGAACATTTAGGTGATCTTCCCTTTTTACTGATTTTGCCAAGATATCATCCACATAGTCTTTAAGGATCTTGTGAGTCATGTCATGAAAAATGACATTCATGGCTCTTTGATAGGTTGCCCCAGTGTTCTTTAAGCCAAAAGGCATCATGTTATAGCAGAAGATGCCCCAAGGATTTGTGAATGTTGTCTTATGCTGGTCTTCTTCTGCAATGCAGATCTGATTATATTCGGAAAAGTCGTCCATGAGTGACAACATCTCATGTCCTGCTATGAGATCCACAATCATGTCTATGTGTGGCAAGGGGAAATCATCCTTGGGACATGCCTTATTGAGATCTCTGAAATCTATACATATCCTGATTGATTTGTCAGGCTTAGAGACAGGCACCATATTAGAGATCCAGTCAGAATAATCAATGGGGCAGATGATCTTGGCTTGGAGTAATTTTTCTAGTTCCACTTTGACAAGTAGTGCCACTTTAGGGTGCATCTTTCTAAGCTTTTTCTTGACAGGTTTGATATTTGGGTCCACTGCTAGATGGTGAGCCACCAGATTGGGATCTAACCCTGGCATGTGTGAGTAAGACCATGTGAACTTGTTGATGGATTCCTTTAGTAAAGTGAAAAGATCACTTTCTTCTACTTCAGTCATAGATGCTGCTATGTATGTGATGGCAGGATTTTCTTGAGTACCTAGATTGATAGGTTTTGCTTCTTCAATGAGGATTGATGACTGTTCAGGCCTATAATCATGGATTGCTTAACTTGATTGCTCCCATAAAGCTTAGGAGCGCATCCTCACTTTGGAACTTGTAAACATGTATGACACTTGGTTGGTCCCAATCTATGAGTTTAGGATGGAAAAGGGGAAGGTCAATGAAGAGTAAGGAAAGTATTTGTAAGACAACATTGCCTAGGAATGTTTCATCATCAAAAACATCATCATAAGCTCTCACAACTTTCTCTTCTGGGATATCTTCGATGTCAGCGATTTTGCCTAGGGATCGACAAGAGGAATAGTTGATGAACTCATTGGTGCCCCCATTTGTGTCAGAGCCCATACCAAGACCCATATGTTTTTCTAGTTAGGAAGGTATAATAGGATCTTTCATTCCTTGCTCTTCATAACCAAGGCCACCTCCTTGGTAGTTCCATTTTTCTGTCACCAATTTGTGTGTTGCAGGGTACTTATCTTTGAAGTAATTGAGGCAACTTGTGTCCTTGGGTGTCGGCTCTTTATACAGCCATTGGTTGATGTTTGGTGCCATTTCCTGACCATTCAAAGTACCTTTTGATATAAAAGTGGTAGGACCAAATTGTAGTGCCTTGGTTGTCTCTGATTTTTTTTTGCTGAGATTAGGCTGGCGGCCTTGAGTGTGAGGATCGATTGGCAGTGCTCCAACTGTGAAGGCATCAGATAAAGTGTACTTGCCACAACCTTTGTTGTTGATCTTGACCATGGACAAGGTGGAGGAGAGGATTGTTTCTAGGTCTGAATGGGTTCGAGATGAGCTAGTGATAGAGGTGCCAATATCAATTCTAGGACAGTGATTGGAATTTGGAAAGGATGTCTCCAACGCATTGTAGTATCCGAAGGGCTTGGGATCTGTGTGGATGGTGATCTCAGTGCCTTTATATGGAAATTTGATGCACTAATGGTAGGTGGATGGGACGGCTTGCATAGAATGAATACATGGGCATCCAAGGAGGATGTTGTAGGGAAGGTCAAGATCAACAACATGACATAATTTCTCCTAGATAACTAGGCCCACTTGAATGGACAATGATATGGTGCCTTCAAAAGTATACTCTAGATTGTCATATACTTTTATTGTGATGACATCATTTGCTATATCAGCCTCAGTGCAACCCAACTATTTTATGAATTTTAGAGTACACAAATTTAGGGCCGATCCATTATCTATCATGACCCGTTTGATGGAAAAATATTTAACCATGACAGCGATACAGAGTGGGAGATTATGATCGGTTTTGTCAAAGGGTATGTCTGTTGGTCTAAAGGAGACCCCACAAGATGTAGACAGGTGTCCGAAAAGGTTTTGGAATTCAGTGAGGTTGATGTCATTGGGAACATGGGATTCTTACAAGGCTTTATTAAGGATCTCTTGATAAGTGGGTGATGTGCGGAGAAGATCCAGGATGGAAATTTGGGCTGGAGTATTCTCTAGGTGTTCCAAAATGTTGTATTGGGTCCCAACAGATGGGGCATGACCAGCACCTACAACCGTTATCCTACCTCTATGAGTGGTAATTGCGCATTGGTTATCAGCACCTTGACATGGATGACAGTGATGGAGGACTGGACTTGGGATATGTAGCCGATGAGATTATCATAGTTGAAATAGGCATTGGTATAATCTTTTCTATTAGCATTTTCCTCTTGTTTACCCTTTCCCTGATAAGAGGACTGAGTAGGATTTCCTGGACCTGTACCAAAAGTGTGTTTAGGGAATGCATTCTGATAAATTTTAAGGCCTGTGTTTGGCGATGATTGGACAGGAGAATCCACTTTGATCTCCTTGTGGTCAATGAGATCCTAGATATTATGTTTTAGCTTCATGCATTTGAGAGTGGTATGTCCCTTAAAATGGTGGTATTTATAGTACTCATTATCTTTATACCAAGCTGGCTTAGGAGTTGAGTCATCAAATGGCTGTGTTTTAGGATACACAAGTTGGTTAGCTTGGACCAGCTTGCGGAAGATGATGTCTATAGGCTCACCCAAAGGGGTAAATGTGCGTTGTGGCATATTCAAAGAGTGAGGTCTTTGTTGTCCATGTGAGACTGATATAGCATTCGTCTGATTCATAGGAGCTTGGTAGTTGTGTTGATAGGATGTCCCTGGAGGAGGATAGATAGGTGCACCTTGAGGGCGCATGTTTTTCTGATATGTTGGTTGAAGATACATGAGATTGGGCTGTTGATACATGGGAGGAGGTTGTGGATACATTGGTGGTGCTTGCTGATAAGTCTGGGTAGGTGCATTAGGACTAGATACCACAACTTGAACATGTTTGGTGCCAATGGCTCCATCTATTACTGCATTTTTGTTCTTGTTCTAGTATCATGATCGATCATTGTTATGTTTTTTAGGTTGGGATTCTTTGTAGTTCTTAATCATACCTTCTTCTACGAGGCCTCATTCAAGGTCCATACCCTTGATCCTAATATCGTGATAAGTTTGTATATAGTTCATGCGCATGTGATAGGCAAGCTTAGGATGAAGGTTGTTAATGAAGATTTTGATAAGATGTTGCTCTGGGGATTGGTAAGATAACCTTGTCATAAGCCCTTGCCAATGCTGAAGATAATTGACCAGGCTTTCTCCTCCCTTTTTTTTGGAATTGCATAAGTCAAGGAGTGAGAGTTCATTTTTGACATTATGTGCGTATTGGGCCACAAACATTTTAGATAATTCTGTGAAAGTAGAGATTGTGCCATAAGGGATTTTGTAGAACCATTCAAGAGTAGTACCTCCCAAGCTTTTTGGAAATAGTCTCATGAGGAAGTTATCACTATAGGCCACTTCTTGACAGGCCATGTATAATTCTTTCACGTGACTCATAGGATCGCCCTTCCCTCGATATTTATCAAATTTTTGGGTCTCAAAGTGCTTGGGGAAGGGAATGGCAGTAATAGATCGGTCAAATGGATAAGGACACACTTCCTCGAACTTAAATGTTGTAGCTTCTATCCCAGCCTTTAGCTCCTTGAGAGCATTCTTCATTTCCTCCCATTCATGATTGACTTACGGGGGAGGATTGTTGATCACGATTGTAGGATTTCCTTGTGCCTGATATGGATCAAATGGCGAGTATGGAGGATTCTATGGGGGATATTGTGGTGTTTGGTAGGGTGATTTATGGTCAACATATGCAGGTTGCTGTGGTGGAAGTTGGGGTTCAGTGGAATACTACAGTGGAGGAGGTGTCGGCACCTGATAAGATTGCTACAACTGTTGGAAATATGCTTGTATTTGTTGTGGCATCGGGTAAGTGGGATGAACTTGTTACGCACTTGCATAAGTGTTTTGCGGTGGAATGCCCCTAGTGGGAACTTGTTGTGGAGGGGGAATTGTTTGTGATGTAGCAGAAGATGGCATGGCTACGTAATTGGTGGAATGAGTTTTTTGTTGTTGCACGGGTTGGATAAAAGGATTAGCAAATTCTTGCAGTGGTTGTGCTATGAAGGGGTTTTCCCCTTGCATTTGTGGTTGTAGCTGCTATGTAGTATGGATAGTGGGTTGTGCAGCTATGAAGGGGTTGATTGGGTGTTGTTGTGCTTGGGATGTGAATGGATTGGTGATTTGCTACTGTTGGATAGGTTGCTATTGTTGTTGTTGTTGGATAGGTTGCTGTTGTTGTTGTTGTTGGATAGTTTGGATGGGGATTTGGGGTACGGTGAAGGGATTCGTGGATGGTTGTAGTGTTGGGGGATTTGGGTTGAACAACTTATGAGGTGGAACTACTGGCATTTGTTGTGATTGTGTTGCTGGTGGAGCGGTAAAAGTGGACCCTTGCAGAAATAAGGGTCGGTTATAGGTGTTGGTAGGTGGCATGCCTATGGTGAAGAAAGGCAGAATAGGCATGGAGACTTGGGTGCTTTGATGTTGTGAACTAGTTGTAGCACTTTGAACAGGTTGAGTGGGAATGGATGGAATGGTGGTTTGTTGTGTGCTGACTGGTGGTGGTGGAAAGTTTGAAATGAATGTTGGGATTGCTTGCGAAAGAGGAGTGACTGTGGTTTGCGGAGGTGTTTGCATAGTGATAGGGGGTATTGTTTGCGCAGCTGATGTGGGATCGGGAGGTGGGGCTCCCAAGGTAGGTGAGGGTGTTGTGTGTATAATGGAAGGTGGAATGGAAGGATGAACTACTTGCGCGAGAAGAGTTCCCACTTGTAGGGCTCCTTGTAGTGGATCAAAAAATTTGTTTCTAGTGGGATAAGGATGTTCCCCTGGAGGTGCCATAGGTCATGTGACAAGTGTGGGTATAATCTAAGGTGGAAGTTGAAGTCCTTGTTGTTGGATGTCCAAGAGTACTTGGTTGCTGTTACATTCACTCATGGCGTTTACCATGTGGATAAGCGCTTGATGGTTGATAAATGTTTCCACAGTACTTAGAGTGGGAGTTTCATTAGTGTCTACCCAGATATGTTCGATTTGATCATTGGGTTGAGGCGCATAAGTGACCATGGTGTTGGTATTGTTAGTCGTAGGGTTAGATGAGCTAGAAGCAAGATTAGGATCCATGTTCTTCCTCTTCTTAGTGGCTCGTGTGATAGGTGGCATGAAATGATTATCCTAAGGGGATATGAGATGCAAGGTGTATGCAAGGATGCACCTAGGAAACTAAGGATGATGACACTAGGATTATGATGTGCTTAAGATGATGGATGTGCTTCTATGGATTAAGGATGACTTGATGTATGCAAGGATCAAGGGTTGCTTTCCCTAGTGTAGGATCAAGCAGATATGATTTTCTACCTAAGAAAGACTTGTGGTCTCTGGCGGACGGGATTCTTTGCTAATGTGAACCAATCTTTTGATCAAGGCGATGAGGTTGAAAAAGACAAAAGGGATTATCCTAAAACAATCATTAGTTTAAGGACATTCAAGGATGGGGTTTGATTAAGATGTAGGTTTTTAGCAACTCCAAAAGGTATGCAATACCAAGTGAGGTGTGTGATCAAGGATGCTTTGGATGATGATTAGGATGATGCTAGGCTGATTAGGATTGGTTTTGATAATGCAAGATCATGCTAGGATGAGTGTGTGATGTGTTCCTAAAGATAACAACCTAAGTGAGGTTCTAAGCTGCAAGCTAAGTGAGCTTTAGAAGAGGAGAAACTTGTGTTTGTTGTGGTAAACCAACTAGTCATATTGTTCAACTCCAACAAAAGCAGAGTTTAGATGATATTTTCCCATGAAATGAGCAACCTTGTTGTTTTAGATCACTTTTTCAAATTGTTCTCGTTTATGGATTTATTGCTTGACGGAATCAACAATGTGTTGGTACTTGGTAGCCTCTCGGGTTGTGTTTTTCTATTCTCTTTGCATAGGTGGTAACGGAGTTTTCACCTTCTTATGTTTCTTGGAATCAGTCATGTCCTATAAGTAGATTTGATCTTGGATGAATAATTTGAGTTTTTTAGGACATATCTTATGAAAGACCAAATTTTTGCAAAAGGATGTTGGTTTGATAATTTGGAAGAAGCTTGATCTTGTTCTGATTTTTCAATAGGTTTGTTCTATGGCAAGAACTGATTTCAACATAATCAAAACCGGAAAAGAACAAGAATGTGTCTAAAAACAATCTGACAAGGGACAAAGCAACCTTGAAGGATACAAGCATGTGACAAATTTGAATGTTGGATATTCTATTAGTGTTTTGGATTTGTTAATTTATTCAAGCACTTCAAGCACAAAATCTACCTAAGTTATTTGGCATAGCATGAAAATACTTGCTCGTAAGCTTAGGCACACACACAAGAGCTAATCAGAATACAACCATCACCAAGCATGCAATGGCTCTAGTCATGACACCGTATTATCCGGTTCCAAATGCTCAGGGTGGCACGAATGTACGAGTGATCTTGGGGAAGTTTCTATCTTCCTTGCACAAGCATTATCACCTTTTGGGGGTGTTCCGGGTAGCTTCTAAGCCTAGAGTGTTTAGTATGGTTCTCCATTTGATTGTATCATTTATGTTCACACAAGCACAATTTAGGGATATAGCCCCATAGAGCGTCTTGACAAAAGTGGTCATGTAAACATGATTAAGACCGTGAGGCCGCACTTAAGTTAGACGAGAGCTGAGTATAAGCTCAGAAGCCAACCGACTCCCAAGGCTTTAACCCCAAAGATTAAATTTGATCAATGTGAGTTAGAGTGGTGTGGCTTACACCTCGTTCTCATGTGAGTCGTTCTCGAGAGATTTTTTTCTCAACCGACAGGCCCATCTAAAGGATTCATAGTAACCTGGATTGACGAGAAAAAGGAGTCTGGATTTTGATCTTCTCACAAGGGGAAAAGAGCATAATCTCCTATCCAATATCACTTTCTCCACAAACACGCAAGACACTTTGTTCTTTCCAACAGATTTAACTGTTCAACACTAAGTAAGTGTGTCTAGGTTTTTGATCTTCCCAAAAGGGAAGAGAGCATAATCCCCTAACACTCACTTAGGATTAGACAAAAAAATCTATCTAATTAGTCTAGGTGCCTAAAAAAAAAAAATAATGCAAACACGATCATTTGGTTGATGTAGATCCAAGGCAACCTGCAAGAAAAATGTGAGTAGTCTTTGAATTTTGCATCTTTGACAAGCGGTGCTGCAAAACAATCAGTTAGTAGTTTCAAGTTTTAGCCTTTGGCAAGCGTTAAAAACACAAGAAACACTTAAAAAATTGTTAGTACAAGATAAATCCAACTTTAAACAGAGCTCAAACGTCTATTCAGGATGTAGACATTTGTTCAGGGCGCAGACGCCGATTCTGGTTTTTGCCTAAAAATAACAGAGAGTAAAAATAGGCTAAAAACATAGAAAAACCATAAAGATGTTTATATCAGTCGCAGACACTGATTTACAAATTGGAGACGTTGATGCAGGGCGCAGACGCTGGTCTGTGAATCACAGACGCTGGTTCATGAACCTAGAATTTACACAAATGCTGATGTTCCTGCAAACACAAATAAACAGCAAACAAAGTCAGCTTTCTTCTTTTTTAGTCCTTAATTATATCAAATTTAGCCATTTAGAGAGTATTACCAGAACTAAAAGCTAGTGTTCTTTAAACTATTATCAAGATTTGTCTTCCTTAATGAAAAATTGACATTATTTTTTCTTGTAAAATGAATCTCTACTAAAAAATAGAATGATAAAATGCCAAAAACCAGTGGGAAAGACAGAAATCTTGATAAGTCAAAAAGTTGTGTTTTGTAAACTCTCAAACTAGCTCTATCAAGCAGAAATGCCAGTACAGAGCAGAGACGCTGGTTCGATGCAGATGTCGAATGGAAGTTCAGTGAGAACTGGCATTTTGCGCAGACGCCTCTGTGCGAAACACAGATGTCGATTGGTGTTCTGGACAAAATTTGTATAGAATTAAGACAAGAAGTGAGAATTTCTAGGGATGTGGGTCCCACCAGGCGTGCCAGAATGTGTATGAGGAATCCTTCAACCTATTGGGAGCAAGCTCAAACATGCAAATGTTAGTGGGTTAGCACATATATCATTTCCAAACCATGTACAAGATCAAGCAAACATCAAAGGAATACCAAATAACATCAGATAGAGCTTAAAACAAGTAAACAAATGCACCCTACTCTTCTACTCATTTTGATTTGCTCTTTTGGATTGATGTGGGTGTGCTCTCTCAAACACACAAAGTGTAATGGATCCCAATGCAAGATTGTAAAATAAGAAGAAATATTCAAGAGCTAGTACGAAGGACTAGTCTCAAATCTTCTCCAAGATGATGAATCTAAGCTATGAAGATAAAGATGATATGCATATGTTATAAAGAAACTAAGATTCATTCACCAAATTTAGAACCTAGCATGTGATTTCTATGTGAATTGAGCATGAAAAGCATAAAAACTAGAAACTAAGAACATTAGCATGAAAAATGACTATGATTTCTAAAGCAATTCTAGCATGATAACAATACAAATTGAGAGATGAAAATATGAGAGGAAAAGGCCTCTATTTATAGAGTTTTTGGAGAGAGGAAGAGGCTTGGATGAAGTGGCACCTATGTGGCATCCACATAAGAGCCACATAGGAGACACATGGATTTGAAAAGATGGCCAATTTTGAGTCAAAATTCGCATTAATATTGAGTAGCTCAATATTTCAAAAGAGGAGACAAAGTTGTAAGAGAGAATTAAAGAGGAATGGGTGCCCATTTTGGAGAGAATTTCCCCATGTGGGTGAGAATTCCATTAGCCTTAAAAAGGTTAGGAATCAGCCATTAAACATGGTTAGAGGACAGTTAGGTGTGGAAGCATACTTAGGAAATGAGGTGATGAGAGTAGGGTATGAATAGGGTAGGCTTTAGGGTAGGATTAATAGGTTCCTAGCTAGGGTTTAGATTATAATCCAAATTGAACTTGAATAAAATCATGCTTTAGAAGAATTAGGAATAAGGAGGATTTTAATAAATATAAATTTATTAAAAGGGGATTTTGTGGAGGCAAATGTATTTAAATAAAATACATTTAGAATAGTATTTAAACTATTAGAAAATGAAACTATTTAATTGATTGAATTAAATAGTTAGAGGAATAAGAGGGAAAATAATATTAATAATAATATTAATATTTTTGGACATCTACACTAAGGATAAGATTAATAGAAATAAAATTATATGGCAGACATGTTTGCATAACTGATGTAGTGTATGATTTTGATGCTGAACTGATGATATGCTGATTAGTTATGATGTTGTCCTTGATGTAACCTTAGTGTTTGTTGGTTGACTGTGTACCTACTATGCTAATGTATGTTCAAGAGATTGAATTTTGAGTTGTAGAGAGAATTGGAGTGTGCAATCATACATGAAGACTAAGTGATGTCTCTAGATGCTATATCTATGACCACAAATATTTATATTACGTATTGAGTGAGTTATGGTTGATTGAAGGTTGATAGGTTAACAAGAAGAATATGATGTTTCTCAGGAAGAATGATTTGATGATTTTTTCATCAGTGTTTGGATTCAGATCTTGTGGTGATAATATGTGTATCCTAGATATGTCATGAGGTTGTGGTTGCAATCGCATCATGTTTTGATGATCAGAAGGAAACATTTCAAGTGACAAAAGGTTTTTCAACAAGGCATTAAAGGTACTCTTTAGAATAATTAGTTAGATCCTTGATTGGTGATGATGCATTGTGTTGCGATGAGTGTTTATTTGTTTGAGGGATCATGGTGTTGTTGCTAATCAATGAGGATTAATTTATGTGTTGGCATGTTTGTAATCAGATTTATTGGTTGTTAAAGAACATTGAAGAATGTGTTTTGGTTTGAATTTTCTTTGTCAAATCCATGTGCAATAAATTGGAAGTCTGACCTGAGTTTTTTAGAAAGTGTTCTAGATTTGTAACATGTTTTAGGGCTTTCTCATTGAGTGGGAAAGATTGTAAAACATTTTGCAAGGTGGTTAATTTCTTTAATGTACTTGTATGGTATAAATATGTAAAATGATGAAATATACAAGTGTAGATCATGGATGCACATGTGCGATCGAGAAGAAAAAGAAAAGAGAAGTGTGTTTGTATGTGTAGCAGAGATTGAGCTTGAACTACATTTGTATTAGCAAAGGAAGTGATATTTTCTTAGATCAATTACTTATTGATTCCTAACAGCTTCATCAAGCTAAATCTCTTAATCGGGTGATCCTAATAGTTCTGAATTGTAAATCCTTTGTTAGGGTGACTCTTTAATTATGGTTTTGAAATCCTTTAACTAGGTTACTCCTAATAGGATAAAGATCCTAACAAGGCTAGAGGTAAATCCCTTGACCAGGTGACTCCTAACAGGGTCTTGGTCTTAACCGAGTATTATTGTAAGTTTTTAACAGGGCTAAGTTCTTAACTGGGTGTACTTCAAAAGAGTGCAAATTTTAGTGGGTATCATCCCCACACCTGGTTTTTCCTAGTTGGGTTTCCACAAAAAAGATTTGGTGTTATTGTGTTGCATGATTGTGGATGTTTATTCTTATTTCTTAATCTTTTCATGCAATAAATTTTTATTGATGCAAGTGGTTGAATGGTTAATGAAAATTTGGAATTGTTAGATTACTAATTCACCCCCCTCTCTTAGTAATGTTGGACCTGATAATACTAACAATTGGTATCAAATCATTGGTCCTCTTTGTGATAAGCTTAACAACTTGAGGAAAAGATCAAATGATGAGGAAGGAACCTCCCAGGTTTTCTAAGGACAACTACCTAGTATGGTATGATAAAATGAAGTTATACCTAAAGGGTTTGGGGCCACAATAATGGATGCATGTCACAAACAAGTATATCACCCCTGTTGGAACTCTCACTCTAGATGAACTAAAAGAAACAACGTGAAGATACTCAAGAACATGAAGCCATTGTAAGTACCCTATCTAATGTTGAATATGCTGATGTTCATGAACTAGAGACTGCCTATGATGTTTGGGAAAAGTTGAAACTTATCTATGGTGGATTTATTCATGTGAAGAAAGCTAAGGAAGAAAGTCTTAGAGGAAAATATGATGACATTAAAATGGTAGAAGGAGAGAATATTTCACAATATGACCTAAGAATAAAAGAAGTGGTTAGTGCTATTAAAGGTGCTGGTGGAACTATTGAGGAAGATACTGTGGTAAGTAAAATGTTAAGACATTTATTTCCTTCTTATTACATTAGAGTGTCTGCTATAAATGAGCTAAGAATATTTGATAATGTTACCATAGATGGACTGATCGGTAAGCTTACTGCATTTGAGTTGAATAACTATGATAACAATATTCCAAGAGTTGAAGCTACTTTCAAGGCATCAATGTCTAATGTATCGGTAAGGAAAAAATTCTTGATACCAAGCACATGTCAAGTTATGCCAGGGAACTTCAAGCTATCTTGGAAGAAGAAAGGAAATAAGGAGAGTTTGAAGTTTTAATAGCTAAAAGATCGCCTAAAGGGACTGGTAAGTACAATGGAAAACTTCCACTGAAATTTTTCTCTTGTAATAAGATTGATCATATTGCTGCTAGATTTTGTAATGGTTGAAAAAGGATAAGTTCAGAAGATTTAAAGGAAAAAGAGAAGAAACAATGATTTTTTTTGTAGTGGATGAAGGTGTTACCGATAAAGAATTAGGAGATAATGAGGAAGAAGAGTTTATGTTTTTTGTACTCAAAGAAGATCCATCTAAAGTAGAAAATGCACTGGTTTCTCATATAAGATAGAATGATAAATGGATTATAGACAACAAGTGCACACATCACATGACAAGTGATAAGAGTAATTTTATTAAACTTGATGAGTTTGATGGTGGTGTGATAATGTTTGGTAATAGTACACCTTGTTTGGTTAAAGGTAAATGAACTATTTATTTGAATGGAAAGAGTAATACTGATAATGTCTATTATGTGGATGGTCTAACACATAATATGTTGAGTGTGGGTCAGTTTAATGATAAATTTTATCGATTGGAATTCAATGGAGGAGTATGCAAAATTATTGGAAGCTTTGGTGATGAGATTACCACTGGTAGGCAGACAAGAGGTAATTTATTCCATCTGAAGACTACTGTGAGCAGTTGTTTGGTAACAAAAGTTGAAGATAGTTGGTTATGGCTTAGAATATTTTGCAATGTAAACTTTGATAGTTTGATAAAAGTGAGTAAGACTAATATAGTTAGAGGATTGCCTCAATTAGTCAAACCAAACAACATGATGTGTAAAGAATGTCAGCTGGGTAAGTTAACTAGTTCTACTTTCAAGGGTAAGTCTTTTTCATCTAAAAGAATAATTGATTTGGTGACTACTAATCTTTGTGGGCCTATGAGATAGAAGTGTTACCAAGGTGAAATATATTTCATACTATTTACTGATTGTAACATAAGAAATATTACATTTAAAAATGTTTGGGTAATGAAATAGATGTATTTGAAATGTAGGGGTTAAATAAGATGTTTTCTTTTTATCCTTAGATATACAAATGAAGGATCCAAATTGATTAACCCCAAAGGAAGGATCAATACATAAATGAATCAATCATTTGGAAATAAGAGCAAAGAGGAAGTTCTTAAATACCCATTTATAGGAAAGAATGTGTTATAGGTTTAGAAAGATTAAGAACTTTAATTGAAATGGATAAGAGGAAAGTACTAACCTTGAAATGTTACAGATCTGAAGAATGTTGTTTCTGGGAGTCTGCACTCAGTTTATGGAAAATCTGAGACTAGTTTTGAAATAAAAATGCAGAGATGAACAAAACCCAAAAATATTTTTCCATTTTGACACAGTTCTGATTTTGACCCTCAAGTCAATGTCACCATTGACCTAGAATTTTTTATTCTGACCTACCGAAGAATCAACCTAAAAATTTTCCGACAGGAAATCTATTTCTGGATCCTGAAAGTTTTCTGAAAAGGGTATCCAAATCTACACTCTGATCTATTGTTCTGAACCTGTACCTGCAAGAAAAATGGATTTGTTTGTTGGGGGGAGGAGTTTGCCTTAGTCAAACCCCGATTTAGGAATTAACCTTGAAATCAATAATTGAAATAAAGAATTCTAGAAAGTAGTATAAGTAAATCTAATAATGAAGCTATGATATTCAATAGATATGCTATTGTATTTTGAATGTAAACAAGTATGTAAATATGAAAGCTTGGGCTCAATATTAGAAACCATAAACCTCCATGATTGTATGCTTAGAATCCAGCTTGAAGTGAGAATAAAAGAGTCTTGAGGATGCACAAAGGATCTTGAAGGAAGATCACACCACCATGATGGATAGATCTAGGGCTTGAATGATGAATCTTGAATGCTTGAACCAAATCCCTTCAAAGGCTTGAAAGCTTGAATCCTTGATCTTCAATGGAGAACTTGAATGCTTGGGAAGAAGACTTGAAAACCTTGATTGAACTTTGAAATCTTGAGGACATGTAAAATTCATTCTTGGTTGACATTTGTTTGCTTTTTATTATGCGTGATATCACTTAGTGCTTAGCTTCTTATCACTTTTTGTATTATTGAGCTCGCTTAGAGAAAATGAAAGGAGAAAACTTCCTTATATATGAAACTAGGGCACAATCTTCTAGAGAGGTATACATAGGAGAATTAAATTCCAATTAGACTTATACCCCCAGAAGAGGACCTACATTAAATATAATTTAAGAATCATCACTTCAGAACCCAAAACAACCGACCTGGAAGCGGGAAATAAACTTTTAATGACCTCTAACAACTGACAGACTTTCAAACCTGGAAGAGGGAACCAGGTCAAGGTCGAGGTCATCCCTGACCTAGGTCAAGGTCAAGGTCGAACTTGACCCAGGGATTCAGAACCCCTGGAAAATATGCCAGATGGGATGGATGGTGCTCGGAGAGGCCCAATCAGGGTCCTAAACAGGCACAGAAGTAGGAAAGGATGCAGAAATGAGGGGACAATATGATGATGGTAAAAAAAACCCCTAAGGAGTGATAAACATTATTAACATGGAAGTGCTTCCATTTTAAGATGATACATTAAGCCCCCACTTTAGTGGGAGTATGGACATCAAACATACTCATGGTAAAGTTAGAAGAAAGACTCTGGTGGATCGCAATGAGGTAGAACATCACTTAGTCAAGGACATGAGCCCCTAGACCAAGGATTCTAACTCAACATACATGTACAAAGATATGAAAGTAAAGAGAAATTAATCATAGAAAACATACATGACTACATAAGTAATACAAGAGCAACACTATAGATAACATAGCTTCATGATCTAATCCTACTAGCATGAAAGTGAAAGAGAGAAAAGAGAAAGTGATTACCTCGCCTAGTAAGATGCCCACCTTACCATGAATCACCAAGGAGGGAGAGCCCAATAGGTTCACCCATAAACTGTGCTTTGTAATTGAATGCGTCTTCTAATGGCTTTTGAAATATCCATAGATCCACATTATTGTATTACTATGGAATATAAAATACATATCTTTTCAGGATTTATCAACTTATGTGCATTACCTTACAAGGATTTAGCATATTGTAAAATGCGTATCTCTTCAGGATTTAGCAACTTATGTGCATTACCTTCTGAGGATTTAGCAAAAGTAAAAATAAAAATGCGTCTCTTCAGGATTTAGCAACTTATGTGTGTTACCTTCCGAGGATTTAGCAAAAAATAACAATGAAAATAAAAATGCGTGTCTCTTCCAGATTTAGAAACTTATGTGTGTTACCTTCCAAGGATTTAGCATGTTGTAAAATGTTAACTAATGTAAACTATACTATAAGAGAGACCCTATATATGCCCCCTCCTTATCATGACTACCCACTAGGCATGATAAGGAAGAGATATAGGATACCTACTTCACAAGGTAAGGAGATATCCAGCTTAACAACAATAAACACTATATCCTTAGCAACGAGTATTAGCCCTTACCTCTAAGAGAATAGATAATCGTGAAATGGATATGTCACATATGGAAAAAGGATCCTCAAAGAGGAAGAGATTTTATCACCAAGACCCCCACCGTAGAGGAGTGCTTAGGATAAAATATCATCTTCTAAAGAAAAGAGGGACCAAAGATTCAATCATCAAGTCCCCTGTGATCAAGAGGAAGAGGAATCTTGAAATGAAGGAATCAAAATCTAACCCAAAGAAAGGGAAAGAGTTTATAAAGAACATAATTTTCAAAATAAAGAAGAGGTGATGACCTAGGACAATCACCTCTTGTATAAGAGGGTATCCATAGCCAAAAACATAAATCTTTATAAGGAAATAATGTTGTATGATAAAAAAATGCCATAAGCCAAGGAAAGTATATCCTTAGATAGAGGAAGAATAAAAAATACCTTGCCCCCTAGGGATGAAAGAAAGGGATATATTAAATTATATCAAGAGATGTTGTAGCAAAGAGATATCTTTACAAAACAAATGTCCTAGAAAATATATCATGAATGATTATGAGTGAAGGAAGTACGTACCATAATAGAAAATTATAGGGATAGAATGTAGAAAGAATAATCGATTAAAATCAAAACAACATGCATGTTAAGAGAATAATGGATCCTAGAAGATTGGAAGAAGATACCTCTTGCCCCCCAGCTAAGAGACAAGAGGAGAAAAATGATCTAATTTATAGAAGAACAAAGGGAATTCCCCATATCAAAATTATGAAGAAATTGTAATATTGCATGAGAATGAGATATAATTCCTAAAGCAGCTCTTTCTCTAACATATAGATTGAAGTGCACACAATCAACAAGTAAATTTGTATTACTATAATGAAAATGACATTTGTATTTAGAGAGAGCATTTTTCAGCATAGGTTTGAAGATTTCTTTCTTAGAATTCATTAACTGGACATACACTTTCTTAGCCACATCTTGAGGAGTATCAAGGTGATCTAAGGAAGGTGTTGGAAGAAGAACATGAAGGGGGGGACAATAGTTAAGCTCAACCACCTTGAATTGAGAAGGCGAGAAACCTATACCATGCATATCTTGTTTAGGAGATGAATGAATCAGGTTTTAAATGCCTTGTTCATTGATACCAAGTCATAAACCTTTATAGCCTTGTTTATCCACCATAGTATATCCGGTAGTGTACATATCTTGAAAATATTCTATGAGAGGTGATTGATTATGGTGTTCATGAGAAAATGTTGTGTATGGTGGAATGATAGGTTGAGAAGAGGTTTCTTTTCTTTTCCCTTTAATATCATCATGGATTAGATAAGAAGGGGAAGGTAAATGGAAGAATTCTTGAACATTGGCATCATGAACCTTAGCTTGAGCCCCATCATAAGTGTGAAAGGAACTAGGGATAGAAGATGGAGAAATAGAAATAGGAATATTTGGAATTAGATTAGGCATGATAGGATTAGGATTAGGAGGATTAGGAACTAGATTAGGAATGATAGGATTAGGATTAGGAAGATTAGTAAATGGGGTATCATCTACCCAATTCTTCACATAATCCAAAAGAGCAATAAGTCCACTACACAAATCCTTGATGAAGGTTTTGAAAGTAGGAAGACTAGTATTAGTTAATCTCAAAATAGCATAAGCAAGTGAAACATGAAGATTAAAAAACATGATGAAATAGATGATACTCTCATATACATCATAAGTAATATAAAGAGATGCTAAAAGAAGCATAATGAGAAAAATAGCCATACCCCAAAGCATCTTAAAGATCTTCATAGTGAATGAAATGTAAGAAATGTTTTTATATCTTTATGAGTATGTAGATATATTTTTTTTTTAAAATGAAAGAGCATAAAATAAAACTAATTTAGTATGCATGCAAGATCTAGTCTCTAAGGAAAAGAGGAAAAGCATCTGAAATCAAAAAGAAAGAGTTGTCTATTGCGGGTTCACCAAAATCTAACATAAGAAATATTAAATTTGAAAATGTTTGGGTAATGAAATAGATGTATTTGAAATGTAGGGGGTAAATAATATGTTTCCTTTTTATCCTTAGATATACAAATGAAGGATCCAAATTGATTAACCCCAAAGGAATGATCAATACATAAATGAATCAATCATTTGGAAATAAGAGCAAAGAGGAAGATCTTAAATATCCGTTTATAGGAAAGAATGTGCGATAGGTTTAAAAATATTAAGAACTTTAATTGAAATGGATAAGAGGAAAGTAATAACCTTGAAATGTTATAGAACTGAAGAATGTTGTTTTGGGGGGTCTACACTCAGTTTATGGAAAATATGAGACCAGATCTGGAATAGAAACATAGAGACGAACAAAACCCAAAAATATTTTTCCATTTTGACATAGTTTTGATTTTGACCCTCAAGTCAATATCATCATTGACCCAGAATTTCTGATTCTGACCTAGGGCTGAATTGACCTAAAAATTCTCTGACAGGAAATCTATTTCCGGATCCTGAAAGTTTGCCAAAAAGGGTATCTGAATCTACACTCCGATCTGTTGTTCTGAACCTTTACCTACAAGAAAAATGGATTTGTTTGTTGGGGGGAGGGGTTTGCCTTAGTCAAAACCCAATTTAGGAATTAACCTTGAAATCAATAATTGAAATAAAGAATGCTAGAAAGTAGTAGAAGTAAATCTAATAATGAAGCTATGATATCCAATAGATATGCAATTGTATTTCGAATGTAAACAAGTATGTAAATATGAAATCTTGGGCTCAATATTAGAAACCATAAACCTCCATGATTGTATGCTTAGAATCTAGCTTGAAGGGAGAATGAAAGAGTCGTGAGGATACACAAAGGATCTTGAAGGAAGATCACACCACCATGATGGATAGATCTATGGCTTGAATGATGAATATTGAATGCTTGAACCAAATCCCTTCAAAGGCTTGAAAGCTTGAATCCTTGATCTTCAATGGAGAACTTGAATGCTTGGGAAGAAGACTTGAAAACCTTGTTTGAACTTTGAAAGATTGAGGACATGTAAAATTATTTCTTGGTTGATAGTTTTTTTCTTTTGATTATGCTTGATATCACTTAGTGCTTATCTTCTTATCACTTTTTGTATTTTTGAGCCCGCTTAGAGAAAATGAAAGGAGAAAAATTCCTTATATATGAAACTAGGGCACAATATTGTAGAGAGGCATACAAAGGAGAGTTAAATTCCAATTATACCTATACCCCTAGACCTATATAAAATATAATTTAAGAATCTTCGCTTCGGAACCCAAAATAGTTGACCCAGAAGCAGGAAATGAACTTTTAATGACCTTCGACAGCTGACAAACTTTCAAACCTGAAAAAGGGGACCCAGGTCAAGGTTGAGGTCATCCTTGACCTAGGTCAAGGTAGAGGTTGACCTTGACCTAGGTCAAGGTCGAGGTCAACCTTGACCCAGGGAGTTAGAACCCTTGAAAAATATGTCAGATGGGATGGATGGTGCCCGAAGAGGCCCAATCAGGGTCCTAAATAGGCACAAAAGTAGGAGAGGATGCAAAAATGAGGGGATAATATGATGATGGTCAAAAACACCCCCTAAGGAAGGATAAGTGTTCTTAACATGGAATTGCTTCCATTTTAAGGTGATGCACTGATGACTATTCTAGAATGATGTGGGTGACTTTCCTCAAGCAGAAGTCCAATGCATTTCATAAATTCAAAGCATTCAAAGAGTTGGTTGAGAATGAACCAGGTAAGAGTTTGAAATGTTTAAGATCCGATAGAGGTGGTGAGTTTACTTCTATAGAATTTGTTAAGTACTATGAAGAAAATGGAACCAAGAGACAAATTTATGCACCAAGGACTCCACAACAGAATGGTGTTGTAGAGAGAAGGAACACAACCATAATGGATGTTACAAGGACTATGTTGATTCAAGGAGATGTTTATACACTAAACCAGGTGCAAGTAAAGAAATGAACAAATAAGACACCTTATGAGCTATGGTATGGTCACTCACCTAGTGTTAATTATTTCAAAGTCTTTGGTAGTAGATTCTCAATGAAGAGAGATGATGACACTGGATATTTTTATCCTAAGAGTAATAAAGGTATTTTTTGGGTTATTATAATAAGAGTAAAACATTAAAGTTTTTCAATAAAAGAACTAACAAGATGATTGAAAGTGAAAATGTAAAGGTAGATAAATACCCTAAAAAATCTGGTGATTCAAGAAAGAAAGTAATAGAGGATGGTCGAGAGATTGTGTATATTGAACTAGAAATTCATATACCAATAGATCAAAACAATGAGAGAGAAGTGATTCAATCAACAGAAGAAGAAGAAGCTCCTAGACCTGAATTGGTCATACCTAGGTATGTAAAGATGAATCACTAAGTTGATCAAACTATAGGTGATAAGAATGCATGTGTTAAAGAAAGAAGAAATCTTAAAGAGAGTACTTGTTTAATTTCCAAGTATGAGCCTAAGCTAGTGAAGGAATCAATAAAGGATGAAGATTGGGTAAAAGATATGGAAGAAGAACTTGATCAGATTGAGAATAATGATACATGGGCACTTGTTCCTAGACTTGAAGATAAAAATGTGATTGGTACCAAATGGGTTTTCAGGAACAAACTGAATGAATATGGAGATGTAATCAGAAACAAGGAAATGCTTGTGTGTAAGGGATATGAACATGAAGAAGGACTAGGCTATGGTGAGAATTTTTCTCTAGTAGCGAGACTGGAAGGGGTAATAATTCTACTTTCTTATACAAGAAGTTCAAAGTATTTCAAATGCATGTCAATTCAACTTTCTTGAATGGAATTATTCAGGAAGAAGTTTGCATAGAAAAATCATATGGTTTTGCATTGAAAAAAGAGAAAGACATGGTATGTAAGCTACAAAAGCCACTGTATGGATTGAAACAAGCTCCACGAGCATGGTATCAAAGGTTACATTCTAGGTATCTTATTCAAATTATTTTTGATAGAACAAGCGATGATAGTAATGTATGTCTTAAAGTTGAAGGAGGTAAATTATTGTTAGCATAAGATTTTGTTGACGACATAATATTTAGAGGTAATGATGAGATGAGTTTGGATTTTAATGAAGAGATGAAGAAGGAATTTTAGATGTCAATGATTGGGGAGATCAAATTATTAAGGATTGCAAGTTACACAACTTAGGAATGTCATATATATTACTCAATCCAAACATGTGAAAGAAGTGATCAAGAATTATGGCATGGATGACTCCAAACCAGTTGGAACACAAATGATAACTAGATGTAAATTGTCTAAATATGATGAATCTGATGCAATTGATGCTACTTTGTACAAATCTATGATTGGTAAGTTGTAGTATGTTGTTCATAGTAGACCAGATATTGCTCAAGCAGTTGGTATAGTGGCTAGATTTTAATCAAACCCTAAGGAACCTCATATGGTTATAGTCAAGAGGATATATGAAATTGACAATTGACTATGGTGTGGTATGCTCATGATGGTAATTTTTCTTTGAGTGTGTTTACTGATGTTGATTGGGTAGGAAATGTTAATAATAGAAAGATTAAAAGTGGTGGCACATTATTTCTAGGTGAAAGGCTTGTGTTGTGGACAAGAAAGAAGCATAATTGTATCTCACAATCCACAACATAGGCTGAGTATGTTGCAAGTGTAACCACCTGGATTTTGTCTATTCTGACTATAGACCCTATTTTCCCTAAGTATGATCATACCCCCAATTATGTCATGACAATGTTACTTTGGCATAATTCATTTTAAATCAAATTTGATGTCCTAGGTGATTTTTTATCACTGAATTATATTAACTACTACAACCATACAATCCAAATCAATTCAAACCAATTAAAACAAATCAAATTCAAAAAATGGCTATAGTATTTAATTATAAAGGAATTAAATAAACCCCTAAATCAATTGTTCACTTGCAAATAACCCATTCCCCTAGCCGAATTAATTTAATTTAAATGGCTATAGTCCTATTAATTATTAAAAAGAAATTAATTGTTTAAATAATTAATATCCTATTTTTTATTGAGTTAAATAAGTTTAATTCATTTCATTTATATTCCCCTAAACCCAAACCTAACCTATCTCAACCACTTCTACCCTGGGTTCTAACCTATCCCAACCCATTCACCCCATGCTAATCTAATTCTAATCCTAATTTCATCCTAACCCACCTCCTATTGTTGTCACATTCCATTAAGGAATGATTAACAACTCAACCCACTTGAGGAAGTCAAGGAATCTCAAGATTCCTTCCTCAAGCCACTCTCTTACACCCTTCCCATGCTTCTTTAAGGCTCTCATTAATGCCTTATTAATGTAGATTCCTTAAGCCCAGGTCTCCCCCATGCCTATTGAATTCCCGAGGCATTTATTGCTCTTACACACCATTAATGAGATTTTCAACTCATTAATGCACCTTGTCCACCCTCTCTCTCCTCATTCTTCTATAAATAGAAGGCATTTTTGAGAGCAAATAAGCCTTCATCTCATATTGAAAATGCATTGTTATGCTGCTAGGATTCATCCAGATTCATGTTTCATTTAGCTTTTCATGTTTAGGAATTGTTATTATCTCCATTTTTAGAGCTAGAATGCATTGCTTAATGATTAAATAGCTTGTTTTAATTCAAAACTTTCATTCTAAGTGGTATATGTCACTGATAGTAGCATAATCTGAGGGCTATTATGTTATTAATCACACTCTTCTTAGTTAGAAAGAAATAGGTCAATATTAGTGGTTTTATATGCTCATCTAACCCCTTTTTAGCTAATGCAATGATCCATTGAAGTGTTGTGTCTTTCTTAAACAGGTACAAAAATCACACACACATTTTTGGCACCCACCGTGGGGCTCAAATCAAGATTTGACCTCATTTTGACATCATTTTCCACTAACCTATCTGCCTATTTTTCAGGTTCAGAGTCATTTCTGGTGACAAGGAATCACATCTGGGATACGTTGTCACACCGCAGAAAACAAGGCTCGCATCTGGGATTTCCCGGATCGTTTTTGGTTTGAGATCGCATCTGGTGAACATATTGTCACATCAGGTGAAAGGGGTTGCATCTGGTAAAAGGTATCACTTCCAGTTATTTTAGGCTCACATCTGGTTAGAAAATTTGCACACTTCATTTTCTTGACCCTAACATCTTGACCATTTGTGTTGTTGACATTTTTGCAGCCTAACGATTGTTTGTAGGTTGTTATTGAAGGTTTTTTTTCATGAAATTTGAAGCAAAGGATACCAACTTGGTTTTTTAGGTTGCTAACCTCCCCATCTTGACCTCTATTTACTTGCTTTCCATAGTAATAAAATTTTCCAATCTACCACTAAACTGACTAGAGGACTATGCTCTTTTGCTTTCTAGGAAAATCAGAAACTCACACCTCAGTTTATGGGTTAAAAAGAATTTGGAGATAACTGAACAAGCAAACTCTCATCGTATAATTACTCTTGGAATCAGTAATTGAACCAATCAAAGCACTTAAAATTGTGGGCAAATTGAACAAGTTTCATCATCTAATTTTGGATCAGAAATTGAACAAGCTACACATTTAAAGATTGTGGACTAATTGAACAAGCAAACTTTCCCTTCAAAGCATTCTGTTTTCTATTAAATAGGAACACTTTAAATCAAGCACAACATTGCTTGAGGGAATGGATTTTTGTTTGAATCTGTTTTAGGAGAAAACAACATGGATTAGGAGAGTATACTCTTCTTCCTCGAAAGAATTAGAAATCTAGACGTCCTACGCTTGCCAATCCTTTGTATGCATATTTAATAGTAGAGGGCCTACCGGTTGAGGAAAAAATCTCTCGGGAATGACCCAAGTGAGGACAGGATTTATGCCAACCCTTCCAACTCACTATAAATAATTACTTCCTTGTAGGCCAAAGCCTCAGAAGACGAAGCCAATTTTGTTCTTGGAATTTTGACATCATTCCTTGAACATGCTTGGGTATGTGTAGAGCGGAGCCGCTTGAATCTTGTTTGTGAGACTACACATATTTAGGTACTCATAAGGCTATACACCTCAATTTTTATTTGTGCAATTCTATGGGGGACAGTTTCAAACAGATTGCCCAATAATATACAACAATTTCAACTGAAAGAATTCTTGATTCACCCCCGAAAGGGTGATAATCTTTGTGCAAGGAAAAAAGTAATTGCCCCAAGACACTCGTCATATTGTGCCCTCACTTACGTTTGGAGTTAGCTAATATAGCATCATGACTGGAGCTATTGCATGCTTGGTGATGGCTATATTCTGATTAGTATTTGAGTGTGTGCCTAAGTCAATGAGCAAATATTTTCATCCTCCACCTAGAAAATAGGAAAAATATGTGTGTCTGTTTCACCCTCCTAACAATGCAAATCTGTTTGACGTGTTTGAAAAATCATTAAAAAGATAACATCTTCAAACAAAAAACAAAATTCAATCCTGGTTCAACACATGTGTTTTTCACTCACCAACAGGTCTCAGAAATCAAACTACAAGTCAGACAAACTTTGCACACTTCCAAGACAAACTTTTCAAAACTGATTAAAACTGCTAGGGACATCATAAAATTGCATCTTGGATTTCCCAAATCGCATGCAGTATTTAGGCTCGCATATGGTATCCTAGATTGCATCTAGTCAGCACATAGTCACATCTAGTACATAAGCTCACATCTAGGGTCATTAGTAGATCACATCTAGTATTTTTAGGATCTCATCTGGGAACTCGCATCTAGGACAGTGGGCACTTGAAAAATAGTTTCTTAGAAAGTCTCAATTGATTTGGATACCCTTTTGGCTCTTTAGACTATCCCTATTGTCTTTTCTGGTCTCCCTTTCGTTATATCAAAGCACTTTTTCAGACGTCCACCATGCATGTCCTGTCAGTTTCTTGTAATCTGTCTCAATATGTTTGGTCTATCCGCTTCTTACAAACACTTGATTCCTAGCTCACTATCAGGGAATTCTAACGCTCTAACACTAGAATCATTTACTTCCACCAAAACTTGAATGATACCTCCACCTATACACACTCACTTGAATGGTTCAAGACCCTACCCAACTTTATTGGGAAACATTGATGAAAGTTAGGATACAACTTCATGGTTAACACAAGACACAACAAGTACACGTCTAAAGGATCGAAAGTGCCTCCTAAAACACCACACTTTCAAGGAGAAACATCTCATAGTTCCCTACTCGATCTAGACTCTCCACAAATGGATAGTGACACTTGCAGATGGAGTGAGGCTTTTGAGGAATATAACAATGGAAAACACCAAAAACCCGAAGATATTGATGAGGAAGAAAAACCCACATTCGACCATCCTTTATTTGAGTCTGACAGTGAGAAAGAAATCACTGAAGAAGAATATGAAAAACTCAAACAGAGAAAGAGGTTCCATAAAATAATGGAAAAGATGATTGATGAGGATAAAGATAAATACTTCCTCCATCTAGCATCCATGGGTGTCAAATTACCTAAGGATTACAATGTGGAACAACTCAAAGAAAAGGAAGTACCGACTCCTATATCTATTATTGCCAAATAGATAACGTTGATGCCAACAGAGCTTACAAATATCAAACAAGAGAAAGCTAAACCGAAATCACCATACTCTTTGGACTCCATTTGTCCATTCCCCTTTGATAAAAGTATGACTATTGTCCCATTTCCTCCTAATACAATAATACCAAAGTATGACAAGTACACAGGAGAAACTGACCCACACGATCATGTAAGGGAATTTTGTGCTCTGAGCATAGAATACATGCATGAACCTACCTACCTCATGTGACTATTTTTGGGAAGTCTAGGAGGTAATGTCATGGAGTGGTTCTCAAAGATGAACCCTAAGATCAAAACATTTGAGGATCTAATTCAACACTTTATCCATCATTACTCCTATAACATACAACATGATGTGACCATGATAGATATGTGTAATACTAAACAGAAGACTAGTGAATCATTTACACACTTCCTACAAAGATGGAGGAAGATCTTTGCACGATATTCAAGGGTCATTCCCAAATCAGAGAAGATGGAAATCTTCATTAACAACCTGGTGCCTGAATTCAACTATGCATTACAAATGCAAGACTCACCAAGCTTTGAGAGAATGATTAAGAATGCCCTCTATATCAAGGAAGTCATGGTCAAAAGGGGGGAGATCACCCTTCAAAACAAAAACAAAACCAACAACTCCAAATCCAAGCCTAAATGGTGGAAGCAAAACAAGAATGTTTTCAATGATAGAGTAGTTGATGCCTCTAACATTAACCCTAAACCCAAGGTGTTCAATCTAACTAAAAACATGCAGGCAAGCAAAGATGCCAAGGTCACAACCCCCATACCCAAAAAAAACAATTATAATGGTAAAGGACAGTCATGGACTTCAAAACCTCAAAGAAAATTTACTCCTTTGGGAGAACCTCTCGAGACCATTTTGAAGACTCTATTGGATAACAAGATTCTCACAATTCCTGATTCAAAACCATGGGGGAACCAAGATGGTGGGATGATAATTCCTATTGTGTCTTCCATAAAAATAAGGGACACAAAACTAATAATTTCCTTAAACTTAAACATGTCATTCAAGACCTCGTTGAAGGTGGTAAGATCAAAGTAGACGGACACACTACCAATGAGGATCCTACAACATTCAATAAACCATTTCCTAATTACGACAAAGGAGAAACATCTAAAGGGAAGAGTAATGAAGTGAACTACACCTATTTCAATAATGACAATGTGATCAATATGCTAGGCATTAAGACTGAATCAATTAATGTGGTCACAATCAAAGGTGTTTCGTTCCACTCAAATGTCGTAACATGGAGCCAAGCGCAGGTCACAATCAAAGGACCCCCAAAACTAGCATCAACGTCCAAGGTTCCTATCATTACTATTCCTAAACCAACAAAAAAGCATGTAGTTACTATTCCTGGAGAAAAGTATGACTTGGTAGACCAATTGCAACGAACCTCTGCCAAAATTTCCATTTTTGAGTTACTCAAGATATCCACAGTACATAGGGAAATCCTCGAACAAGCTCTACATGCTACTAATGACCCAAAGGATATTGATATAGACAAATTCCAAGTGATGGTCAATCACACCTCAATTCCACATTACCTCTCCTTTTCTAAAGAGGATGATAATTCATTGACGCATCCACATAATCAACCCCTCTATATTTAAGTCCTTATTCATAAATCCCGTGTTAGACATGTGTTGATAGATGGAGGTGCAGGATTGAATATTTGTACACTTAATCTGATCAAGAAACTAGGTCTTTCAAAATAGACCATTGACTCTAGAAGCAAGATAACCATCAAAGCTTATGATGAGGAAGAAAGATCCTCTAAAGGACTTACTGTTCTACCTATCAAAGTCAGACCAATTGAAAGGAATGTCATATGTCAAGTTCTAGATCTACCCCTGGCCTACAATATACTATTGGGAAGACCATGGATTCATGAAATGCAAGTTGTGCCATCCACTTACCACTAGTGTATAATGTTCCCACATTATGGGGTGGAAGTGACAATTCTTGCAGATGCTAACTATACTTATAATAATATCAAAGTAGGTAGTATGATCCCGCATAACAAAGAGGCTATGGATGTGATTTCTCCTAAAACTACCAAGGACATGGTTATGAAAAGTTTTGGCAAAACCTTAAAACTTGAAGAAATAGGTGTGGGAGAGTAAAAACTAGACTTGACTCCGTCACTGACAAAACTTCCAGTGTCACCAAGATCCTAAGGAAAACCTTCCTCAATATTCAGACCTACTGCATCCAAGGAGCCAAAATTACACAAAGAAACTAGCATGGAAAAGGCATCCACATCTTCTTTAGGTAACACAGAAGAACAGGTAGTCTTGGACTGGCTTTACAAAGGAGAACCGATGGAAATTGAGGTCAAACATGTGGAGATATCCCTAGAATAGTATGGAAAGGGATATCATTTCCTCAAACAGATGAGATACAAAGGAAAGGGACCTCTAAATGACACATGAAAAGGGCTTATTGAGCCTATACCCATGGAATTCTGGAATACCAGAGACAAAATAGGAGTGGGTTTTAATACTAAAACTGATAAACCTACTTCAAAAGATGGTCCAACCTCAGACAAAGGAAGTGATGAAACAAATGAACAACAACCTCCAATTCAAGAGGTAGGAGACTCAATAATAGATGATTTAGAAATGCCATTGATAGCAATAGCTATGACAAGCACAACCTGACAATAGGAATTACATCCTAACTGGGGGAAATTAGTCATGGTTTCACATATTCTTTATCTACCACACTTTGATCTATAGGTAGCTACCCGAGTACATCAAATAACCATTGTTGAATACTTAAACAGATCTGATGATGAGGTCACTGACTCTCATGATTATGAATGGGATGAGCTATCTGTCACCACTTAAGATATTGGAATAGATACAATTCACATGTTTGTGGCTCCCTTAGCTCCTTGCGAACAATCTAATTCTACTCCCAATGACACTGATAATCCTAAAGTAGAAGAAGAATTCCTTCTCCCTGTCAGGGATGGAGAGACTGGTACTTTTCTAAGCTTGGAAGAAGTTCTAAGGTGACAAGAAAGAAGCCTCCATTTATGGAGAGAAGAAGATAACAGTTCTACTGACGAGTCACTAGAGTTTGATCCACATATGACTAACAACGACCCTTTTTATGATGATTTAACTCTTATTGATCTAAACATTGAGGAAATTAACTTAACAAAACATGTCATGTTGGTTAATGGTCTTGATGTTAACATGATGTTGTCCTTCCCAGAGTCTGATTCCTTGTCTTTGATACACCCAGACCTCATTGATTGGACTAACACAAATCCTATGCCTATCCTCGAATTTCCCAATGACTATACCCTAGCTTTCTATCTCAATGCTTGTGAACCTTACCCTTCTTCCACCAATTCAAGGAATGAGAACATGTCACAGGAGGATATCAGGTTTCTCAGTCAAAAACTACAAAAGAAAAAGAAAAAGGGGACTGACAGTGAAAACCACATTGTGGTAGTATAAGATCCTAAAATAGTAAAAATAAAAGATGTATCCAATGGTGAAAACCTCCCAGAAGTGCCAAAGGATAAGATTCTTGATATCCTCCCTGAACACTTTTAGGAAAGGTCTTCAATTCTGATTGAACCAACATAGCCAATAAATTTGGGCACCATTATAGATCCTCAAGTAGTACACCTTGCACAATCTTTGTCAGAAGAAGAGAAGACACAGTTCACAGAGTTCCTAAGGGAAAATAAAATCAACTTTGCATGGTCTTATACAGATATGCCTGGAATAGATCCTAATATAATCATGCACCACTTATCTATAGCTCTTGGGATCAAGCCCATGAAACAAAAAATTAGAAAGATGCATCCTCATGTTGCATTACTAGTAAAAGCAGAGCTAGAGAAATTGTTGAAAGCCGGATTTATTAGAGTCATTGCCTACGTAGGATGGATCTTCAATGTGGTTCCCGTGTCTAAATCTGATAAATCGATTAGGATCTATACAGACTTCAGAGACTTAAACAAAGCATGTCTGAAAGATGACTTCCCACTACCTAAAATTGACATGATCATAGACCTCACAACATGCTACCAGATGTATTCATTAATGGATGGATTCTCAGGCTATAATCAAAACAAATTTGCCCCCAAGGATCAATAGAAAACTACATTCACATGCACATGGGGCACCTTTTGCTGGAACATCATGCCATTTGGGCTAAAGAATACAGGTGTAAGATATCAACAAGCAATGACTACTATATTCCATGACATGATGCATAAAAACATGGAAGATTACATAGATGATACCTTGGCTAAATTGAAAGAAAGACATACTCACATTGATGACTTAAGAAAGATATTGGATCATATGGAGCAGTTCCAACTCAGGCTCAACCTAAAGAAGTGTGCCTTTGTGGTCCAATCAAGGAAGCTCCTAGGGTTCATTGTCTCAGCAAAAGTAATTGAGGTAGACCCCGCTAAAGTTAAGGCTATACTAGAGATGGCTCCTCCACACAACATCAGTTAAATGAGGACACTACAAGGGAGACTCTAGTCAATTAGGAGATTCATGTCCCAACTTGCAGATAGGGAACAACCCTTTACCAAACTACTACACAAAGGGGTCACTTTCCAATGGGATGAGCACTGTGAAGCCAACTTCAAAGAATTGAAAGGATACCTGGCTACTCCTCCTATTCTTATGGCACCTATTCATGGGAAGCCATTACTCCTATACATTTAAGCTACAGCTACATCCTTAGGAGTATTTCTAGCACAAGGGGATGAAACAAAGAAAGAAAGAGCTATCTACTATATTAGTAGAACACTAGTCACCTATGAGCTCAATTACAACATTATTGAGAAGGCATGCTTAGTAGTCATCTTCGCATCACAAAAATTGACACACTACATGTTGTCACATATAGTAAGGCTCATTACTAAGATAGGTCCTTTAAAATATCTCCTAAGTAGAACAGCATTAACAGGACGTTTGGAAAAATGGGTCTTGATTCTAAGTGAGTTTGGCATTGAATACATAGAAAGGAGAGCTATTAAAGGACAGGTCCTTGCAGATCAATTGGCTGATTCACCACTCCATGATGATAAACCTTTAAAGATTGAATTCCCTGATGAAATAATCATGCATCTAACTGAGTATCCATGGAAGATGTACTTTGATGGTTCATTCACTCAATAAGGCTCTAGAGCAGGGGTCCTATTCATAACTCCTTAGGGTTACAAAATTCCCAAATCTTACTGTAAAGGAAGAAAAATATTTCTTTCAGGTTTATTTAGTTTTATTAGGGTTTGATTGTGTATTTCTCTAACCTTTACATTTAAATTGTGTTTGTATTGAAATGTGATTATGAGGAAGATAAGATGTTCCACCTTTATCCCCAAATGCACAAATGCAAGATCCAAGTTGATCAACCCAAAAGAGGGATTAATGCACAAATGAATCAACCATTTGAAAATGAGAGTAAAGAAGAAGATCTTAAATTTTGTTAATTGATAATGTAGATATGATAGATGACAATAATTGAAAAGGATGAGAAGAAGAACCAACCTTAAAGAATTGCAGATCTGGAAAATGCTATTTTTTGAGGTCTGTAGACTGTTTCTAGAAAATCTGATGTATGATCCAGAACTGAAATGCGGAGATATACAAAACCCAAAAAAAAATTTCCAATCCAACACCATCTTATGAAAAAGGTCGACATTGACCCACAAATGTCACCCCTGACCCAATAATTTTGACCCTAACC
>MU222210.1:4982-24738 GCA_018584345.1 Thuja plicata | reverse complement strand
TATACACCAAAATGTGGAATGTAGAATGTAGGATGTCTTCAATCTCTTGCTTGTAGATCTCCAACACCAAGTCTTGAATGGGTTCTTGATTTAGAAGAGGCTTGGAAGAAGGTGGATGGAGAGATCATCAAAAGGGCACTATGTAGCTTGAATCCTTCAATGGCCTTCAATGGATCTCCTTCATGAAAATGGATGCTAGAATGCTTGAAGATGGATGAATCCTTGATTCAAATCTTTCTTGATTTCTTTCTTGAATCCTCACTTGATGATGTTTCTCAATTGCTCACGGATGCTTAGGCTTCAATAGAGGACTTAGAGAAAATGAGGGGAGGAAGGCTCCCTTTTATATGAAATTAGGGCACAATCTCCTAAGGAGTTTGACATAGGAGAATTAAATTCCCATTAAAGCCTTTACCCCTAGGAGAGGACCTAAGTTAAATATAATTTAGGAATTGATGCTTTGAAACCCAAAACAGCTGACCCGAAAGCGGGAAACAACTTTTGCAAAGACCGACATCCAGAAACTGTGGCACCCTGAGATTTGAACCCTAGGTCAAGGTTGAGGTCAACCTTGACCTAGGTTAGGGTTGAGGTCAACATAGACCAAAAAGGTTGACCTTGACCTTGAGGTCCAAGATCTTAGGTCTACAGTCCAGAATGCAGAAATCAGGTTGGAAAGAAGTGGAAAGTGGGATAGAACAAGGGGAAAGCCAGGTCAAAGATCAGGAACCTGTTCAATGTGCTTGACATGACCCCAAACCACTTAGTCGGAAGGCTAAACTAGTCTATCATGGAAGTGCTTCCATTTTTCAACTATACATTTAGCCCCCACTTTAGCAAGAGTATGAGCTCAACACAAACTCTTGGTAAAGGAGAACATACAGAACAGACAATCTTATTGGAATCAAAAGGGACAAAGAAATCCTCAAGCCCCCAAGGGACTTAATTCTTTATCAACCCTAAGATCACGATAAGAGAGACATCACCTAGTTAAAGAGAGAAAGAGAGGGGGGTGTGATTATCTTGCCCAATGAGAACCTATGTCCCATTGTGAACCACACAAAAAGTGTAACTGGAAAGATGGAGTTGAACTGCCTAGTGAATGTGGCTACTCACTAATCAACCCATCAAGGAGATCCGTTCTTAAAGGGATCAAAAACTTTATAAATTAAAAACTGGCGGGATCAAGAGATTCGTGTAAATTTAAACTGGAAGGATCAAGAGATCCTAAAAGGTAAAATGTCCATGCTATAAGGATTAATTTTTAATCCATAAAGGGAGAATTTTTAAGTCTTTGAAAACTATTTTGAATGTGCGTGTGTGCAAAAAGTGAGTAGAGTGTATGCCCCCACGTTAAAGTCATTGCTAACACTTTAACAGGAGCAATGGTTTTAATGGAAACATAAACAACTCTATAGATTACGTTTCCACTACAAGATGCCCCCAAACAAAGACAACTCAAGGGAAAAAAAAGATATAAACATACACAAGAACACAGAAGGGATCTACCTGCTGTGGGGTCAGTATGATCATAAGATAACATGTATATAGAAATATGATATTATTGCAAATTAATTGACATCATTCCCCAAAGAAAGTAGAACTAAAATCACAATGGAGGAAAGAAACTTAAGAGTTACAAACAAGAATCTTTTCAGACCACAACCTGGAGACCAAAAAGAATTAGTGCTACCATGTCGCAGATCCTAGTAGATTACACAAGGAAAATAGTTACAAACAATAGAACAAGTACAACATTACATGAAACAACATATAGAAGAATAAACATACATATAGAAGAATTGTATGACAGGTTTGATTCCTTTATCGCCTTGCACCAACAAAGTAACAAGGGTCATATAAAAGAGTCTAACAAACATTTAGAAAATACATTATGGGAGAAGCACATTACAACATGAAAACACAAAAAGGGCTACCATAAAAGATAAGCCAATCAAGCACATTGCCGACCCTCCCCATCTTGGTTTATGTTATTGATGGAAGGTGGGAAACTTGCAAGAGGGACTATATCCAATATAGTAGGAATGATAGCCAGTTCCAAACAAGGATCCTCTTGAGAATCACAATGCTCGATATTGGGTGTAATTATTAACTGAGTTGAAAGCATATGAGGTAGATCAATATCAAGATCAATGGTCTCATATTCATCACTAAGATCGATAGGATCATTGAGAGTGTCCTCCTCATCAAGGTTGATTGAAATGGGTTATAAGATAAAAATAGGATCATCATACTCATTCATCTTAACGTCATTATGCATATTGACTTCTTTCGATACATCAGGCATAGGTTGAACAAAATAAGGTAAGGAGTTTCGAATAGCAGAAGCACAGGCTCTAGCATTAGCTCTACACTTCTTATGGCGTTCATTAGTAGATTTGTTACATTTAGCTTTGCTTACCACATGTTGAGAACTAGGAGGAATGACCATAGTTTCCTGGATAGGTTCTATGGGAGGATTCTCAATAGGTTGCGATGAGACAATAGAAGTTTGAGTAGTAGAAGTAGTTAATAAAGGAGGTATGGAAGGTGTAGGCAAAAGACCATGGTTAGGATCTATCTAAGGCATACTTAACTCAATAATTTTGTGATGTTTCTAAGCTTGGTATGAGTGAAAGAGATGATCAGGGTGAGGAGGACATGAGTTAGGTAATGAGGGCCAAAGGAAATCAAGAGTAGCACAATCTCTAGGCCTAGAAGGTTGATATAAACTATGATTAATCATCTTGACTTCTCCATTATGAATGATCTTAAGACATTTATGAATGGGAGAAGCGATAGCATGCATAGCAGTTATCCAAGGTAAACCAAATTTGATTTGAAATTTATCAGAGGTAGGGATAGTGATGAAGGTATTGTCTACAACCTTACCACAAAGTTCAACAGGTAAGTTAATAGAACCAAGTGCGGGATAAAGAAAACCATTACATGTTTGGATCCATGCATCAAACGGATCATAATAATAAAGTTGTAGGCCTTTCATAAAAAGATTTTTCCGTAGTAATGACATTTATTAAAGATGTGGGATCAACTAGATAACCACGAGTAGGTATCTTAGCAATCCTAGCATAGATATAAAGGGGGACCATCGGGAGCTTTAAATGTTTCAGAATCATCAAAGGTAATTAAAAGTTCCCTAGGTTGCTTGTCCTTAGTTTTCTTTTGATGTTTAGGTGGAATTGGAAGTTGAAGTGGAGGTGAAGGATCTTGAACAGTAAGTTGAGATGGCACAACACTCTCCACATGATTAATAATATGATCAAGATCATCCATCTTTGAATCGTAAATGATATCCATAGAAGATGGTTGAGCTATAGTATTCCTATCATGTGTAGGTAAAGGATTGGTATAGATTTGAAGGTTTTGATTAGGAGGAGAAACAAATTTATTCCCATTACCATCAAAATTATCAATAGTAAAAGCTTTAGAATCAATTAAATCTTGAATTTTATGCTTTAAAGAATAACATTTTTCAATTTCATGGCCATTCTGGTGATGGTATTGGCATAAATCTTGAGAATCAAAGGATTTTGAAGCTATCGTGGTGGGAAGAAGAGGTCGAATAGGAGGCAAGGTAATCATATTAGCACTTAACAGCCTACTCATTATAGAATGCAAAGTTTTTGAGAGAGGAGTAAACATATGATTCATACGAAAAGCAGTGGATGCAGATGTAGCATTATTGGATGTAGCTACAACTTGATCAGCAACCGCATTTTTCTATTTATTAATCTTGACATATTCGTTAGGTTTCTGAAACTTATTAGGATTAGGAGCATTTTCACTCTTATCAACTGGAACAGGAGCCATTGGATTGTTTCTCTCAAACTGACTCACTTTTAATTGATAATGGTGAAGTGTTGCACACAATTATTGAAAGGAGGTAAATTCAATAAGCAGGATCTTATCTCTAATATCCTTTTGTAAATTTGAAATAAACATATGTTGAATATCAATATCAGGAACAGGATAAGAAATGTGAGCATGTAAATGCTTAAATCTACCAATAAAGTCAGTCAATTTTTCCTTAATGTTTTGTTTACAATGCATTAAATTGGATAAGGACACTTGTGGACCAATGTTATTTTGAAATTGTTGAATAAAGGAATTAGCAAGTTTAGGAAAAGAATCAATGGAATAAGGAGGTAAGGAACAATACCATTGTAAAGCCTTATCTCGAAAGGTTCTAGCAAATAATTTAGCTAAGATCCTATGGTCATGAGCATAATCACTACAAAGGATTTGAAATTTTTTAACATGAGTAATAGGATCGCCTTTACCATTGTAATTCTCAAGATGAGGCATATCGGCTTGCTGAGGGATAGTAGCACGAATGATGTCTAAAGATAAAGGGCTACCCATGTCACATGTAGGAATGCTAAATTTGGATTAAATTAAAGATGCAAGTTGTTGTTGTAAAGATGACACAGTTTGAGCCAAACTAATAATTGTGGAATCATTAGAAGAAACATGTGGCATAGCAATATTAGGAACACTAGGAAAAGTATAAGAAGCAGCAGGAATAGAAGACACAACCGGTGGAACATTAGGAACCATAGTTGGAAGAGGATTAGTATAAGTAAAAGGCACAATATGATATGAAGGTTGTGAGGTAGGTAAAGATACCGGCGGAAAACTCACAGGGATAGGTGCACTTAGGAGAGAAGTTGTCATCAAAGGAGGAGTGTAAGTAGGAATAGGTAGAGAAACAAAAGAAGGTCCTACACTAGTGACAATAGGTGTAAATCCTAACTCTTGAGCTTCTTGAGTTAAAGGTTTAACATTCAAATTCACAATATGAGTAATACTACATAATAAATTAACACCTTGGACATAATCACGAAGGACTTTCTTAAGAGCCTCTATAGCTTGGATAGAATCTTGATTATGGTTTTCTTGGATAAGCCAATTTCCCATTTTATCAAGTTCGGTTGAAAAGTTTTGCACTTTTTCAGGAGGAACTCTTAAAGCATCATCCTCATCACGAGATGAGTGAGAAGAGTTATACTCCATAGAAGGAGTGGAATCATGAGTTATCAAATTATCATCGGGAATCCTAAGGAAAGGAGAGGAAGACTCAGGATCGAAGGAACCCATAAGTCTACGGAGCCTTCTTCTAACCGAGATACTATAAGTAGGAGTAGAGGTGGTAAAGCTCATACACCAATATAATGCAAATGAACTAACACAAGATTTCAATTTATTAACTTTGAATGTAATTGAAAGAACATGAAAGATCTAGCATAAACATGTAAATATAACACCAAAAAAGAAAGAGTTGTCTATCACGGGTTCACCAAAATGTAAAGGAAGAAAAATGTTTCTTTTGGGTTTATTTAGTTTTATTAGGGTTTGATTGTGTATTTCCCTAACCTTTACATTTAAATTGTGTTTGTATTGAAATTTGATTATGAGGAAGATAAGATGTTCCACCTTTATCCCCAAATGCACAAATGCAAGATCCAAGTTGATCAACCCAAAAGACAGATTAATGCACAAATGAATCAACCATTTGAAAATGAGAGTAAAGAAGAACATCTTAAATTCTGTTAATTGATAATGTAGATATGATAGATGACAATAATTGAAAAGGATGAGAAGAATAACTGACCTCAAAGAATTGCAGAGCTCAAAAATGCTATTTTCTGAGGTATGTAGACTATTTCTGGAAACTTTGATGTATGATCCGGAACCAGAACACAGAGACGAACAAAACCCAGAAATCATTTTCTGATCTGACACCATCTTATAAAAAAGGTTGACCTTGACCCACAAATGACACCCCTGACCCAATAATTTTGACCCTGACCTGCACAGCGTCAACAAAAAAGCTATTCACGGAGCCTGACAGAAAGCCCAAAAGGGTATCCAGATCTGAGTCCAAATCCACAGTCCTAAACCTGTACCTACAAGAAAAAGAGGTTTATTTGTTGGGGGGAGAGGGGTTTGCCTTATTCAAGCCCTGGTTTTGGAATTAACCTTAAATATATGTAATTGAAATTGTAGAAGTAAACAAAGTAAATGCATAAATTCACCTTGCTTGTAAAAAGTCCTTGTGGCGGATTTGAATCCGTGGATCCACAAGTATACACCAAAATGTGGAATGTAGAATGTAGGATGTCTTCAATCTCTTCTAAGGAGGCTGACATACAAAAATTAAATTTCCATTAAATCCTTTACCCATAGGAGAGGACCTAAGTTAAATATAATTTAGGAATCGATGCTTCAAAACCTGAAACAGCTGACCCGAAAGCGGGAAACAACTTTTACAAAGACCGAAATCCAGAAACTATGGGACCCTGAGATTTGAACCCTGGGTCAAGGTTGAGGTTGACCTTGACCTAGGTTAGGTTCGAGGTTGACATAGACCAAAAAGGTCGACCCTGACCTTGAGGTCGAAGATCTCAGGTCTGCAGTCCAGAATGCAAAAATCAGGTTGGAAAGAAGTGGAAAGTGGGGCAGAACATGGGGAAATCTAGGTCAAAGATTAGGAACCCATTCAAGGTGCTTGACATGACCCCAAACCACTTACTCAGAAGGCTAAACCAGTCTATCATGGAAGTGCTTCCTTTTTCTGACTATACACTTACAAATTGATGTTTCCATGCACTAACAATATTTCAGAATATGAAGCATGGGTAAACGGTCTTAAGCTAGCTATGGAGTGGAAGATTGTAGAGTTACACATATATGGTGACTCCCAACTAATTATCAATCAGGTCAATGGTGAGTATCAAATGAAAGATGAGAAGTTGATGCCCTATAAGCAGTTGATTGATGATTTAAAGAAATATTTTGTCTTCATCACATTCCAGCAAGTACCCAGAACAGAAAATAAGGTTGCAAATACCATGGCTACATTGGTGTCCATGTTACAACTAGAAGAACATAAATTCCACTATGACTTATTGGTGGATGAACTATCCTATCCTGCCTTTGATACCCCTGAATACCAAGTAATCTATGCTTTGACTACCCCAGACCCATCTCAATATACAAAGATCATTTCCTACCTAACTGACCAAACTATTCCCAATGATCTATCCTGAAATGAGAAAATAGCCTTGATTAGGACAGCATCACATTATGTCCTCATAACTAATAACCTATATCGATGAGGTCTTGACGGTACACTTCTTAGATGTTTAGAACTCAAAGATTCAGACCGTGCATTAAAGGAAGTCCATGAAGTGTATGTGGATCACACTTGAATGACTTTTCATTGGCTAATAAACTTCTCAGAGTAGGATATTACTGGCCTACGATGGAAAAAGATGCTATTCAATTCTTGAAAACATGTCATAAATGCCAGACACATGGAAATCTCATCCATGCTCCTGCCAGAGAACTCATACCTTTTGTTACACATTGGCCATTTCAGCAATGGGCCTTTGACCTGGTTGGACAAATATATCCCAATTCTTCAAATGGACACAAATTCATCATTATGACCACTGAGTATTTCACAAAGTGGGTCGAGGCCATGCCACTAATCAAAGCCACTGGCAAACAGGTGGCTATGTTCATTCTGAACTACATTATTTGTAGATATGGGATACCCTCTTCAATTGTAATAGACAATGGGGGCCCTTTTAAAAATCAAGACATTGATGACCTTTGTGAATAGTTCCATATCACTCAACATTGCTCCTCAATCTATTATCCTCAAGGTAATGGACAGGCTGAGGCATCCAATAAAAATATTCTAAAAATCCTATATAGAACTGTAAGTAAGTCTGGCAGAGACTGGAATCTACAACTGAATCTAGCACTATGGGCCTATAGAAAAAGCATCAGAACACCAACTGGAGCCATGCCATTTTCCCTAGTCTATGGCACTGAGGTAGTATTACCTACTGAGGTTGAAATCCCATCTTTGCGGATTTCTTTACAAGGTCTTGTTACTGACAAGCAGTACCGCATCGATAGGGTGTATTCTTTGGACCTACTAGATGAGCGCAGACAATAGACGTTTGACCATATGAAGGTATACCAAGAATGCATGTCCAAAGGGTACAACAATAAGGTCAAACCACAAAAATTTGAAGTAGGAGATCTCATCTTAAAAGAGAATCCTAAAAACCAGCCTAACAGAGAGCAAAAAGGAAAGTTTGAACCTAACTGGCTAGGACCTTATGTTATCACTGCTACTTTTGGGACTGGAGCTTATAAACTAGATATACCTAAGGGAGAATTTCTTCTAGATCCTATCAATACTCTACATTTGAAGCGATTCTATGCTTGATGTTCGGCTAAAAGAGCTTGTACAGTGCAAATAGTTCTTAGAAAATACCAAAAACATTCAGAAAATTAATCCTGAAGAAATCCAAAAATAGTGGAAAAAGTCCTAAAGAAAGGTATCCTTGGTGAAAACCTGGCAAACAGGCACCTTGATGCTACAAAAACATTAAAAAAATAAAAAATAGCAAAAAAATTTAAAAAAAAGAGAAAAGTGCCTTGATAAGCACCTGGTAAAATAGGCATCTTGGTAGCAAAAAGAAAAGAAAAGATCTTGCCAAGTGGTGAAAACCTGACAATTAGGCATCACTTGTGTTTTTCACTCCATCTATCAAAGCACTACTGATACTAAGCCTTCACAATTTTACCTGTGCTAAAACGTTGGTTTTTGTTTCCTTACGACTATCTTATCCTCGCTTGGGATTTGTCTACATTTGTGTCTTAGGATCAAGTCATTCTGCACTGGGGGGCATCTTTGCCAGTCTGATAGGTTGCATCTGCTAAGTCTTCATAGATGGTTTTTCTTGTGATACGATACTTCTTGATACTTTTGCCAAACTATCACATTCACAAAACAAGGATGACACAACCATTGCACTAACATAAACTGTGTTCCTAAGACCTACATTGGATTCTGAACAACGACAAGATTGTATACAAACATGGAACACATATTTGATTGAATTCCAAACCTTTTTATTGATGAATCTCTACTGCGCTTGAAAAATGAATCAATAGTATTTCTCAATACTACTTAAACACAGTCTGGTCTTGGATTGATCATAGCTCTTTTATGTCCTGATGATGCTGAAACTAGGGGCATCTAAGCAGTTATGAATTTTTATTGATTCTCAATTGATGTTATTATACCTTCCGAGTTACTCCATGATGTATGCGCAAAGACAAAGAGTCGCAAGGACATGGTTATAATGTTTTCTTGGTTTTCTACGTATGGTGATTATTTCAAGTAATCCTATAAATTTCACCTAACTTGGATGTTTATGGTAAGAGCTGCCACTATGGGTGGATAGCTGCATATATCTCGATCTTTGTTATGTGTAAACTACGGTGAGGTTGAAACAATTTCCTTGTCTATTTTCTGATTCAGATTCTCACTAAGGTATACAAAGCATAATGTACCCAAGGATATGAATTTTCAAGGTCATTGTGGGTTCAATATCTTGCCTTCGACAGATTCTGATATAATAAAAGGAAGGTGACTATTTTGTTATCTTGGCTTCTATCCCTTGATACCTAAGTCTATTTCTGACATTCCAATAAAAATAGTATTCATATTGTCATAATATCAGTGGGTATTAGTGATGGTTGTACTATCAGGTGGTATCCGTTCCAAAAAGTGCCCAATAATGATAAAAATGTTGTAATATTTGCTAATCAGTGACAAGTCCTAAGAGTCTGCATATAGCTGCATTTAAAGGTTGTATGATGCATTTTGAAGGAAATAAAAACATTTGGGAATTTGTGCTCAAAAGTGATTTCTATCTTTCTTCTTCTAAAAACCAAGTTAATTACATCCATTCATATTATTGATATATATTGTTGCACATCCATAGCATACATTTTGCATTCATAAAAAGAGTCAGTAGGAAAATACAAAAATAAAGCATCCATGTATTGCATTTTTACTTTTACATCCTAAAGTGCATCCATACATTCTACATTGCATACAAAAAGCTCAAAAACATACATTTGCATATTCACATAATATCATTTAAAACATATTTATATCAGTGATAACTCAACACATGCATAAAGTGATGTCATCATCTAAATCTAACTCATCAAGAAACCAAGATATCATCACATGTGAAAATAACTCTATCAAAGAAAAAAGACAATCATAAGACATATCAGGATCAGAAGCTGCATATATGTGTGTCTGAACATGGTACAAATAAAAAAAAATATGGCATGAAGAGTATCAGCATATCAAGGAGTTAGAATGAATCAGATATATATGTGTGTATGTGTCATGTAAAAAAAGAGGATCTCAGCAGGATCAAGATATACAATATAAACTCAGATATACAAAATAAGACAAACTATCTCATCTCTGGCTTCCCCCCTCTCCCTAATCTAGAGGAGGAGGAGGAGGAGGAGGAGGTAAAAATGGAGGTGGAGGAGGCATGGCCCCTTTGACTATTGGGCCAACCATGAAAATGATACTGCTCTCTACCCCTCCGACACTGTCTCATGATAAAGAGCATAGTAGTATGTGGCCCTATATCCCTAATGTGTGGCTGTGCAGGCCTGTATGTCTCTCTCTTTTTGAAGTCTCTCCATCCACCTATCCCTATCTGCAAACAAGGTATCTGATATGGAAATCCTAGACTTTGCTTCTATGGCTCTCGCCTTTAGAGCTTTGATTTGTGCCCTTAGCTACTCTCTCTCCTTCTCACACTGTGAAAGAGCATCACCATCTCTACCAAATCCCCTGCCTGAATCAAAATCGGAAGGCCTATCCTATGATCTATCTTGTACTCTATCTAGCTGTCTCTGATGTTGTTGCCTCTACTACCTCTGCTGATCTCTTGTGAGTAATGGACCTGGATCTATCCTTGGAGCCACAAATCTAAATTGGGTGTGTCAACCCTCTCCACTCCCACTAGCAACACATGCATGGCTGCCCATGGCACCACCACCCCTATCATCTCCACCATCGTCCCCCTAATTTGGAGGAGGACACCTACCATCTCTACCTCCATCCCTACTACCATCCCTGCCTCCATGTCTGTCGGCACCCCTATCCCTCTAAGCTCCTCCTCTCCCTCTAGGACGGTCATCTGGATCATAATCCAATGGCTCATCTATGCAATGAATAATCTCCTCAGGCACTATGAAATGAGGAAATGGATGCTCGAGCATCTCTACTATGTACCCATCCAAGCACCCTGCATCTGCAACATCTAGGTGGAGATCCCAATCTACATCAACTATGTCTCTGATCTCCTGATGAGAAATCTCATATACCAACTGGGATCCCCATAACCGTGTCTCATCTCAGATCCAGGCATATACGGTAATGTCTTGTGTCTTGCCCTAAACTCGGCCAACTGTCTCATGACTCGGGTATGAAAAAATTGCTCTACAATGTATCTCATCCTCCCGATGAGGTATCTGCTCTAAAATAAATATGGAACCTGTCGAGCATCTGAGGTCCACTCCTCACAACCTAAATATGGCCGCCAAATGACCTCTGTCATATCATCAAAAAGTCAGCGCTAGTACTCAACCTTTTCCAGATGGGGTTGTTGAAGAAGACCTGCATACATATATACATAGGCTTGCTTAGGTGCTCTATGTCTATATACAATCGGCCATATAACAGATCTGAAGAATCAAGATATCGACAGTCATACTATGGGTATAATGGTACATGATCTCATGCAGCTCACGGTACATATGAGCTAAGATACAGATCCCCCATGCAAATATCCGTCTCTACACAACCATCTGCTCTAACATATCCACCCATCCTATGAGGAACCCATGTTGTCCTCTATCTAGCATAAGAATGCTACCAATCAAACCTGCTAAGTACACAGATAATCGATCATAATGATCAACCATGTAGTCCCATGAGAGGTATCTACGATCGATGGTATCATCCTGGAAGTATCGTTGGGCAGCACCAATCACCACATCAGATGTCGCCTCAAAATGTTCCTCATAACCAATCATAAGCATGCGTAGTATGCGCCATACATCCTCTGGAGTAACTGTCATCTCCCCAGTCGGGAGATGGAAGGTGTTGTTCTTTGAGTTCCATCTCTTAGCAAGAGCAGTCAACAACCCTTGATTTACCCCTATATCAGGTAAACCTATCAAAGATTGTAATCCAGAATGGATAACTTTTGCTTGCTCGTCATCTGAGAGAAATCTAGACAAGGCCAGCACATGTGCTGGATATGTGCCACGAAATGTGACTACCTCAAACTGGGCCTATTTTGACAAAAGCAAAGATAAATCAATGTCATTTCTACAAAAATGATGCAAACTCCTAATCAGCTAAATAATTCAAGGTCTATGACAAGCACACAGATTGAAATGGATAAAATCCTAAGTCTACTAACGAGATGCGATCCTGGATAGACATGATGTGATCTTTTTTTATTGGATGCGATCATGGAAAAATAGGATACGATTGAGACCATAGGGTATGATTCTAAAAATATAGGATGCGACCCCAAAAGTAGGGTACGATCCTCCATGAACAGGGTACGATGCAAAACCAAATTTCACCTCAAAACAAGGCAAAAACAAACAAATGAGATGTGATCCAGGAAAACGTGGACGCGATGCAAAAATCTAGAAAAACTAGATGCGATCCAGGAAATACTGGATTTGACACGGGTTTGACAGGTTGCGATCCAGAACACTGGATGCGACTCAAAATTAAATAGGCTGTACAAGCTACAAAAATGTATGAAATTCAAATTTGCAAAATTCACGAGGTAGTTTTTTAGGCACTTACCAAAGGTGGGTAATCGGTCGAGCGTTGATGTTGACAGCTCATCTCGAAATGATTCTTCCTAATAGGGACCACCATCTTCTCTACAGAGCTCTCAAAATTACTATGGGTAAAAGTGAAAATGAATAGTAAAATGGTAATTTTTGAGGCTTATATTGGTCTTTTGAGCTATTTAGGAGTTCTAAAACTCCTCCTAGGAAACTGAAACTCCATTTTTGTTCTCCTTTTGGTCAATTGGGAACCAAATCAAAGGTTCCTAGGGTGTTTTATGTAGCACAACAACATTTTTGTGACAACTCCTAAAAATGAAGAATTGCTTTTGAAAAATCCGTCCAAATTACAAATTTTATCATAAATCTTGGTCTAACATCATTTTATCAATCTCACCACCCATATTTTCATGTAATTCAATTGGCTACCATGTGTTTATTCTTAAACACCCTTTCTTTTTCACTTCTTCTACTCTATTCTTTCTTTCCCTAACCGCTTCCTGCAAGTGAAACGTTCTTTCAATCAAGGGATTTTATTATTTTCATTCGATTCCATTCCTGAGGGGACATGATCACACTATCATCAATTAAATTTTTGCTCAAAACAACATTAAAACAACTTTGTTATCAAACAAACTAGAGGCATGACAGTTTCCTTGACTAAGTCAGAACTATTGGATAGAAAGCTTTGGTTCTCATAAGCTGGATGTGTTTCCTCAGTTTAAAAGATTCTTACTAAGCTCTTGGAAGCTTCTTACTAAATTTTGGATGACAACCAAGTTTAGAATAAGTATTATCAATCTTTGGACGAAAACCAATTTTAGGATTGGTATCTTTTAAGATCTTTTATTGACCTTTAGATGACAACCAAGTTCAAAGTCAATTCTATCAGTTAGTTCAATCAAGTGTGACATTGATTTCATCAGGCATTTCGTTCGATCATGAGTGAAATTCTCAATCTTTCTGAAGTCAAAATAAAAAAATTTCTTTGAATCAATGCGCTACTCGCACATCTATTCAAAGAGGGGCAAACGTAACCACCTAGATTTGGTCTGTTCAGACTATAGACCTGATTTTCCCTAAGTGTGATCATACCCCCAATTATGTCATGACAATGTTACTTTGGCATAATTCATTTTAAATCAAATTTAATGTCCTAGGTGATTTTTTATCACTGAATTATATTAACTACTACAGCCATACAATCCAAATCAATTCAAACCAATTAAAACAAATCAAATTCAAAATATGGCTATAGTATTTAATTATAAAGGAATTAAATAAACCCCTAAATCAATTGTTCACTTGAAAATAACCCATTCCCCTAGCCTAATTAATTTAATTGGCTATAGTCCTCTTAATTATTAAAAATAAATTAATTGTTTAAATAATTAATATCCTATTTTTGAATGATTTAAATAAGTTTAATTCATTTCATTTATATTCCCCTAAACCCTAACCTAACTTATCTCAGCCACTTCTACCCTGGGTTCTAACCTATCCCAATCCATTCACCCCATGCTAATCTAATTCTAATCCTAATTTCATCCTAACCCACCTCCTAATGTTGTCACATTCCATTAAGGAATGATTAACAACTCAACCCACTTGAGGAAGTCAAGGAATCTCAAGATTTCTTCCTCAAGTCCACTTTCTCAAGCCACTCTCTTACACCCTTCCCATGCTTCTTTAAGGCTCTCATTAATGCAGATTCCTTAAGCCCATGTCTTCCCCATTCCTATTGAATTCCCAAGTCATTTATTGCTCTTACACACCATTAATGAGATTTTCAACTCATTAATGCACCTTGTCCCCCATCTCTCTCCTCATTCTTCTATAAATAGAAGGCATTTTTGAGAGAAAATAAGCCTTCATCTCATATTGAAAATGCATTGTTATGCTGCTAGGATTCATCTAGATTAATGTTTCATTTAGGTTTTCATGTTTAGCCATTGTTATTATCTCCATTTTTAGATCTAGAATGCATTGCTTAATGATTAAATAGCCTGTTTTAATTCAAATCTTTCATGCTAAGTCGTATATGTCATTGATAGTAGCATAATCTGAGGGCTATTATGTTATTAATCACACTCTTCTTAGTTAGAAAGAAATAGGTTGATATTAGTGGTTTTATATGCTCATCTAACCCCTTTTTGGCTAATGCAATGATCTATTTAAGTGTTGTGTCTTTCTTAAACAGGTACAAAAATCACACACACAACAACAACTATAAATTGCACACAAATTGCATGGATGAAGCATATTCTTGAAGGCATCAAGGAAAAAGTGACTGAACTGGTAACTATATTTTTTGATAATACAAGTGCTATAAATATTTCCAAGAATCCCGTGATGCATTCCAATACTAAGCACATTGTAATTAAGTATAATTTTCTGAGAGAGAAAGTGCATGAGAAAGATGTAAAGTTGGAATGTTTATGAATAATGTAGTAGAGAGAATATATATTCACCAATCCACTACCTACAGATACTTTTGAGTACCTTAGAGATTATCTAGGAGTTATGCCCCTACTTGAACATAAATAAGATGCTTTAGGTGCATCAATCTAGTGAATTTATTGCCATATCTTTCACTATGGATTGATGATCTGGGGACTACTCCTTAGGGGGAGCAGCCAAACAGAGAAGAAGACAATTGCAATAGATGATGTATTGGGCTTATTGTGCCTTTGAAATGGTTTTAAAAGGGGGGAGAAGAGAATAATTAAGTAAACATTTTTATGAGAAGAGAAGAGAAGTACCTGAGATCAAGATTAGAGAACAAAAAAGATGTATCAGGTAAGGGGGGTTAGTTTGTTTTTAATATCTAGAAGAGTAGCTAGAGGATTACTTGGTATTTTTGGTGTTGCCATCAATGCAAAAGGGGGAGATTGATGGCATAACTGATGTAGTGTATTATTTTTATGGTGAGATGATGATAGGTTGATCAACAATGATGTTGTCATTAATTTCAACGTAGTATTTGTTTGTTGATTGTGTACCAACTATGCTAATGTATGTTCAAGAGATTGAATTATGATTTGTAGAGAGAGTTGGAGTGTGCGATCATACATGAAGACTAAGTGATGTCTCTAGATGCTATATCTATGACCACAAATATTTATCTTATGTATTGTGTAAGTTATGATTGATTGAAGGTTGATGGGTTAATAGGAAGAACAAGATGTTGCTTAGGAAGAATGATTTGGTGATTTTGTCAACAGTGTTTTGATTCAAATGTTGTGGTCATAATATGTGTATCTTGGGTATGTCACGAGGTTGTTGTTGTGACCGTATCATGTTTTGATGATCGAAAGGCAAAGTTTCACGTGATAGAAGGTTGTTCAACAAAGAGTTAAAGACGTTATTTAGAATAGTTAGTTAGATCCTTGACCGGTGATGATGCACTGTGTTGCAATTAGTGTTAATTTGTTCAAGGGATCTTGGCATTGTTGTTGAATGATGAGTTGGCATGTTTGTGATTGGATTTATTGGAGGTTGTGCAAGAACATTGAATAATGTATTTTCGTTTGAATTTTCTTTATCAAATCGATGTGCAATGAATTAGAAGGCCAACCTAAGTTTTTTAGAAAGTGTCCTAGATTTGTAACACATTTTAGGGTTTTCTCATTGAGAAGGAAAGATTGTAAAACATTTTGTAAGGTGGTTAATTTCCCTAATGTACTTGTAATGTATAAATATGTAAAATTATGAAATAGACAAGTGTAGATCATGGATGCATAGGTGCGATTGAGAATAAGATGAAAAGAGAAGTGTGTCTACATGTGTAGCAGAGATTGAGCTTGAACTGAATCTATATTAGAAAAGGAAGTGTTATTTTCTCAGATCACTTACTTGTTGATTCCTAACAAATTCATCAAGCTAAATCCCACAACCGAGTAGATACTAATAGATCTGAATTGTAAATCATTTAATAGGGTGACTCTTTAGTTAGGGTTTTAAAATAATTTACCCAGGTTACTCCTAATGGGATAAACCTTCCAATAGGGATAGAGGAAAATCCCTTGATCGGGTGACTCCTAACAGGGTCTTGCTCATAACCGGGAATTATTGTAAGCTTTTAAAAGGACTGAGCTCTTAATCGAGTGCACTTTAGAAGAGTGTAGATTTTAGTGGGTGCCATCCCCACACATGGTTTTTCCCATTTGGGTTTCCACAAGAAAAACATTGGTGTTATTATGTTGCATGATTGTGGATGTTTAATCTTATTGCTTAATCTTTTCAGGTAATGACTATTTATTTATGCAAGTGCTTGAATGGTTTGTGAAAAGTTGGAATTGTTAGATTACTAATTCACCCCCCTCTCAATAATATTGGACCTGATAATACTAATAAGGAACCTTTGGCTCCTTATCATAAATTAAACTTTAATGGTGCTTCATGAGGTAACCTAGGTATCTCTGGAGCACGGGTTTGCATCTAAGATTTTGTTGGTAAGATAATTGATGCTAAATGAATTCCTCTACCCCAATGAACAAATGATATGGTTGAGGCTCATGATTTTCTACATGGATTGGTTCTTGATAAAAGCTTAAATATTTTACATTTACATTTGGAAGGTGACTCTTTGATACTGATTGATGCCACCAAAAAGAGAGGGTGCCAAAACTGGAGGATCAATTATGTGATGCAAGTAGCTTGGGTGTTGCTCGACAGATTTGCAACATTTTGAATTTCCCATACATTCAGAGAGGGTAACATGTTGGATGACTAGTTAGCTAATTTAGCATGCAATTTTTTAATCAATTGATGAAGATATTATGAAGATGATGACGACCGAGTGATACCGAGTATCATGATTGTAGAAATGGTTAGACCAGTTGTTGTTTTGTCATTGATGTCAAGGAATTGATTATTGATTATTATTATGTTAACATATCTTAAGAGAAGAAGTTAAATGAGTGACAAATACATATCAGATAATGATGAAGTAATGTTGATATAGTTGTTTTGTACTATACATTTGATGTTATCAAGTTGATACAATTGATTGATTAAGTCATAAATCACAAAGAGTTAATTTATAACTGAAAGAGTTACTTTACCGAGCTAGATAGAGTCATTTGATATAAATATTGTGTTATTCAGAACCACATACCAAGATAAATACAAGCACCAAGCACCGAAGATGAGTTAGACACCAAGCAATGAATGAAGACAGTTACTGAGTTGCAAAGAAAGTTTACCGAGTACAAGATATTGATTGAAATGATGATAAGATGAAATTTAATGTGAAGCAATGATGAGCTAGATGAGGATAAGAATTAAATGAATATTTTTAGAAGATATACGAATGTCAAAATTCAATGAGAAGATCTAAGGCAAAGATCAAGTGGTTAAACATGATTATGTGAGTTCGAAGAAAAGTTCAAGTTCCGAGGTAAAGTTGAAGTGGTTTACCGAGTAGAGATTTATGAAGAAGATGATCAAATAAAAAAGCACAAATGATGGAAAATATAATTAAGGAGATTAAGAGGAAAAATTATTTCTATATAAATAATGAGAACAAATTGATGAGAAAGAGAGAGATGATGGTGAGTTGAACAGAGAAGAAGAAGTTGAAGAACAACATTTACTGAGTAGAATAAAGAAACAAATATTGAAGAGTCTACAGTCTGAGAAAGAGATAAATGGAGTATGCAATGTCAGTATTCAATTGAGCATAAAGGATCTAACACAAGAAAAGGTAGTTTCCATATTTATAGATCAAAGTTTATACTATTGCTTATTAGTATTTGTAATAGAGAAATCTCTTACCCGAGTGGATTTAACCGTCCTATTTGTAAATCCTAGAAGTAGGTGACATTCCAAAAGAGTGTTTAAATACCTCTAACAAGGCCACTCCTAACAGGGTGAAGATCTTAATAGATCTGAGGTAAATCCCCTAAAAGGGTCACATTTAGAAAATGTGTTTGTAATCTTTAACTTGATAAGTTCTTAACTAAGCATACTTAAGAAGGGTACATTTTATTGTGAGGCACAATTCCCATAGAGGTTTTTCCCATATTGGGTTTCCTCATTAAATATTGTGTCAACTGAATTAAATCTGATGTTAATGAGTTTGAATGATTGATTTACATATTATGAGATGTATGGTTGTTTAAGTTATTAATTTTTTTGGTGAATTAGTTATTATTGTATTCAGTTCTACCAAGTGAATCAGTGAGTTAAGTTTTGAGAATTAAGATTTGATTTTGTCTGATTCACCCCCTTAGTGGACCAACAATTAGTATCAGAGCTAGTTACTCTGAAGTGATAAGTTTAAAAGGACTTGAGTTAAGATCTAAAGATGTATAAGAGGGAAGCACCGAAGCTGAATAGGGATCATTTCTCTGTTAGAGTAATTTAGCAATTGCTCTTTAGTGCTTAAGTTTCACTTAGGCAGTTTCTTTAGTCTTAGGAAAGTTTCTATTTCCTAGCAGTTGCCCTTTTAGGGTTTCGACATCCTTTATAAGGATTGTGATCTTTGTATTTCATAAGGAGTTTGTAATCATTTTACATTGTTGAATATAGAACTTATTTTCTGTCAACATGTTCTTGCATTCTCTGGCCTATTGGCAGCCATAGCTTCTGATCCTTCTCTCTTCTGTCTGTTTCATTCTGTTCTTGTAATGGTCTTGCATGCAGGTGATCTTGGTTGCATTGCATTTTAGCAATCTCAACATGGTATCAGAGCCACTCTGCAGCTGGCTGTTCGTTCTTGGTTGAACCAGCGAGGGTTTCAGAAGCTTTTTTGGCTTCTTTTTGTGGTTCTGGGGGGTCTCTGGTTTTGGAGGCATTTTGGGCCCAAACGGACACTTCCATTGCGTTCGGAAGGCCCAAAAACCCTAGAATCAACATAAAGTTTGCCCATTTTGGACAAGTTGGCACCGAGGCAAAAAAATTTTGGTTTCCAGTGCCGTACGGGCACGGAAACCGAGAAAAAAAATCAAAAAAACCACATTTTCTATGGTTTTTTGTTTTAAAAAAAAATGCAGGCTTTGTTTTAAAAAGG
>MU222206.1:14122-29243 GCA_018584345.1 Thuja plicata | reverse complement strand
TCGAGGACATTGTTTAATAAATAGTTATTGTTGAGTTGGTATATGATTAGTCATTTTTAATTTTACTAATATTTTTCTATTTTATAAAATTTAGGTAAACTAAATAAATGTAGTCATTAAATAAAAATTTATTTTAACTTATTAGAAAATGATAATTTTTGTGTCATTAATTCATGATTAGTATAGGAAAATTCATTTTCTTAAACAAATAAAATTTAATTATCTTCAATAAGATAAATTAGGGTTGTTAACTTTAGTACAAAAGTACTCATCCCAAAATAAGATATATAAAATTATTGAAATAAAATAAAAGCACATGGAATTTCAAATCAAATATTTTTTAAATCTTGAGATTTCCTTTAAATTAAATTAATCTTTATAGAATTGTTAATCCCTAAGTTTTGTTGATGATTAGTGACCAACACTTAGTCATTTACTTAGGCAGTTTTAGTTGGTTATCACTGTGGTTGAGCTAAAACTATTCAAGGTCGAGCAACATTGCCGAGGAGAAATACATGTTGCTGAGTTACATCATGCCAAGCCCAGTAGAATACTTAAGTGCCGAGTAACAGAGATGTTAAGTGTCGAGCAGAATGATTTTTTCATACATGTTAGGATTGATTCAAACTTTGAGGTAAAATGTTTAGACCGACTTGTATGAGCTGTGGGCCGACATATGTATGCATTTAATATTTATCTACGGAGTTATTTACGTATTTAATTATTTTATCGTATGCATGGCATGGAGCAAATTAGAAAATTGGAATGCCTTGGAGGCATAAATATTAGATCTTGATCGTTGATCTAGATCTCGCCAACAAATCCAAAAAGACATATAAGATTGCTTCTAACCCTATTATTATTGTAAAAAAAAGAGAGATATGGAGAGAAGGGTTGTGTGTTCATGAGAGATGAACAGTGAGTTATTTTGAGAAGAAGCTTAGATCAAGCAGAATAATAGAGAAGTGAATAGAAGAGAAAAGACATATCAGATTGTGAGATCACAAAGGGTATTAAAAAGAGAAGATCAGTCATCAACATCTGAGTGCATAACAAAGGATCACTACTTGAAACATTCTAACGGGTGCATCATGTGAAATCTCTTAACAGAGTGGCTTTAACAGACCTACTTCAAATCACTTAGCCGAGTGCTTACTTTATTGTAAGTTGAAATCCTTTCACAATGTAGATTGTAATGATCTTTAGTTATTAATTGAACATACCTTTAACCAGGTAGATTGCATTTTGTAATCAAACTCTTGTAGCCCTAATAGGCACACTTTATTGCTGTAGTAGTGAAGATATTTTGGGTGTCATCCCCACCCTAGTTTTACCTATTTGGGTTTCTGGGTTACCAAAATTTTGTGTTATGGGTTATATATTTCATGGTGTGGATGCTATCTGATGTTAGGTTAAATTCATATATGTATGAATGTGGATCAATTTGTTTTAAGTGATTAAGTTTTAAGATCTGATTCACCCCCCTCCCTCTCGTAGTATCTTGCTTTCCCAATATTGTATTTCCAACAATTGGTATCAAAGAAGGGTTCTCCTATAAAATCTTTTAATCAGCTTGTGAGTATAGATCTTGAGATGGAGGTTTACAAGTTGGGTAAAGTCATTGAGAATTAGAAGATTGAGATTCATCTAGCATTACATCAGCTTGAGATAGAAAGACATGAATTGAAGAAATCATTAATAGCTAGGAGAGATTTGGCCAAACAAATGAATGATACTCATTATCAAGAAGATGACACTACAAATATATTTCAGAATGAAGATTCTACTGAGTGCGATGCAACAATTGTAGATCTACTAGAAAAGAACAATGTACTGTGTGAAGAAGTCAGGAACTTGGAAAGAGAACAAGAAATGTAGATAGTAAGACTATGTGAAGTAGTGGAACAAAAGAAGAAAGCTGAAGATGAAAAAGCAATGGTAGAAGAAGATAAAAGAATGATAACTGTCAAACTTGATGAAAGGACACATGATGTGCAAATCATGACAATTAATTAGGTTGACATGGAAAATCAAATGCTACTTGTGAATCAAGAGATTAGTAGGAAATATATGGAAATGATGAATCTGAGATCTAAGAACAATCAATTGAAAGATGATTTGAGATATGAGAAGGAAATGAATGAAAGGTTGAACAAACCTAATGAAGCTTTGACTAATTTTGAGAATCTCATGGAAGCATCAAGAAGACCAAAAGATTCTTCTGGATTGGGTCACACTGAACCAAAGACATCTACTGAGAAATGAGAATCATCTAAGAATGGTGAAAGGAGGAATGCAAAGACAAAGAATAACAAACCTGTTTGCCACCACTATGGAAAACCAGGTCATACAACAAACATTTTCTGAAGCAAGAAAGGTAAGTCCAATCCTAAACCTAACTTCAATGGTTACTATTTTAATTGCAAGAAGTTTGGACATAAAGCACATGAATGTTGGGCTGAAGCAAATGATGCACCTCCCAAACCAAGCTTCAATGGTTATTGTTACAAGTGTTAGAAATATGGTCATAAAGCACAAGATTGTAGATCCAATGCTAAACAACAATGGACATATAAGACACAAACAAAAGCACCTAGGAAAAGAAACACTTACAATTGGGATTATAACACAAGGCAAAGTTGTCATTACTGTGAAGAATATGGACATGCACCTAAAGATTTATTAAAGACATATTTCAAAGGAAAATCTAAGAGTTGGATGAATGGAAGCCTAGTTTTGTTTAGTTGTTTAAAGATTGGTCACACTAATAGAGAGTGTAGGACAAGAGTACCTGCTCCTACTGTTGAGAAAATAAGAGTATAGATTAACCAGACATATGTAAGGAAAATAGAGTCGAGCAAAAGTGAAACTACTAAAGCCGAGGTCACCCAATCTAATGAATCAGGTGATCACAGGATCTCTAACTGATCAATAGAGGTATGTAAGGAACTACATTTAAATTTTAAATCATACATCAGTTCCTAATATGTAAATGTACCAAAGTCCACATTTTCATATGTTGAGATGCACCAAGACATGTTTGTAACAAATGCTGAGAAGAGTTAACTACACTATAGGTGCCAAGTTGGTTGGCTGAGTAAGTTTTGTGATGGCCAAGTATGGTAAGCAAAGTTCATAATATCCATATGTGGCTGGACAATGGACCAGTTAAGATCACTAAAGACATTATTCATCGGGTAATTGGATATCCTGTTGTCAGTGGAAAATGAATGATGAGAGATCAAAGTAGAGAAGAAATAGTAGCTAACACAGGAGCTGTCTGGAATAATAGAGGTATGACTATCTCTACTATTGAAGATTTTGAACTTGACTTTGGAGTGAGAGTGATTGCACATACGTTCTATTAGTAAAGCCAACTGGATAGGGTTCCCTGCACAGCTATGGACCAAGCATGGAAGATAGTTAAGAAGAATCACACCTACAACCTTGCCAAGCTATAGTTGACACACCTAGCTGAGAACCTACTATCGATCAGAAAAGATAAGAGCTCATCATGTAAGTTTGGTTCTTTACTAATTTCCATATTCTTCTATGTATAGAAGTAATTTCCTACACTGGGAAATATTGTTTGGAAGAAAGATAGACCTATTACTGTGCAGATTAGTGAATTTATTTAGCAATTAGGCAATAAATTCAATAGTATTATGGGAAACTACTTTGTGGAATTCAAAAAGAGAATGAGGTTGAGGTTTAGAATTCCTAGTTCACTTGTGGAAAAGCACTATGAGGAGATATGTTTTCTAGTCGACACAAATTACACATACATTCAGGCTGTGACACCTAGGGTATCTTGGTTGGAGCCATTTCCCTATCAAGTTAACATTGATGAAACATCAACAGCTATCACAGCACTCCTAGTAGAGGAGATTGATACAAAAGAAAAAAGATTTGGAAACTATGATGAAGCTAAGGCAAAGATATCTATGAATCTAAAAGTAGGAACCATGGAGAGAAAGAGGAAAAAGATTGTGAAGAATTTGAAGAAAATGGTTGGATTTCTGACTGAGGAGGAGCCATAGGATGCACCTCTAGACATATCTAAAAGAAAAGAAACCAGCAGGAGCCAAGGTAACTAAGCCAAGCCAAGAAAAACCTAAAGTTACCCCTCACATTGCCAATCATCCAAGGACAAGGGTATCTTCTGCCACATCTCCAACAGTACAAACTAAAGTTTATACAAAGAAGGTTGGAGAGAGTAGTTCTGGATCAAAGACAAAACTTTCAACAAAGGCTGTGTCGAGCCTAAAAGTAAAGAGACCAAGAAGGAAACTGCATTTGGATCTAGAATGTGATGAATAAAAGACTAAAACTAATGAACCCAACAACATACCAACAACACCATTCAAAATACCCACTGATATTAATGAGGTATGTGAGAATTTGAGGAATTCTGCAAGGTTTTCTGGCTTTAAGTTTATCAAGTATGAGAAATTGAAGGTAGAAGATAAGCATAAAGTTCAGGAATCTCTACTAGATATGATGAGCAATTTCAAGTTAACTCCTGTACAGATAGGAAATAATGTGCCAAGTGAATTATATGATTTTTTATCTAGAAAATATGAATTTGCACTAACTACTGAGAGACAAATTAGAGAAGGTACATTAGCTAAGGTTATCCATGAGCTAACTAAGAAATAGAGAGCTAAATTTATTGAGGAATACAAGCATAAATTTCAACCTAAACTCAGAGGATATGCTATTTTGAAAAATGATATTGAAATTATAGTACAACAAAGTACAAGGATATGGAAGGAAATCTTTGGATTGATAGCTCCACCAAAGGACAAAAATGATGAGGGAACATCTTGATAGAAGGATAAACAAGTGGAAACCACCTCTACACCACAACAAACAAAAGATCAAATTGCTACTGAGTCTAACAAAATTGGAGAAGAATCAAAAGAACAAATAGATACACTAAACACTGTTGATCTGACATTAGACAGTCCAATTAACATCACAATTGATGACTCTAGTAATTTGGATGCTGAGGGTCAGGATGAGCCGAGAGATAGAAGTAGAGAATCATCTATTAAGGCTATAGAGGCTAAAGGAAAGAAGAGTATAGAGAAACCTGAAGATAGAGTTGAATAAAAGGAAGCAGGGAAGGAGAAGAAAGATGAACAAGAGGTAAATATACAAAATTCACATATTTTATAGGTTGTGAAAATAGTTTTAGATATTGGAGAGGAGATGAGGGATACTGAAAATGAGCCTAAGGAACAAGAGGAAGTGCAAGTGTTGGTTGATTTACCACACTCTGCATCATCCACTCCCACTAGACCTAAAATAGGAGGTATGCTTGATCAATAGGAAATTTTGACCGAATTGAAAGATGCAATGGTGACTACTAGTGAAATAGGAAAAGGTATTGTAGAAGCGAAGCCAAGTAGTAGCTCACCTGAATTTAAGAGCAGGAAAGTTATGAGGAAGAAGTCTCCTATTCTTGATGTCACATTAGATGAAGTGATTGTGATTCCACCATGGGATCCCAATGTTTTATCTTATGAACAGATTAAAAATCTTCAAGAATTACTCAAGAGGAAGAAAAGGCAGGAAGAAATAAAAAGAGAGCAGAAGCAAAAGCAGGTGTTACATGACATCAAAGATATATTTGTAAAAGCTTTTGACATGGATGATGAAAATCCTGAAGATCCTATTCTTGAACAGTTAGTTCATATTGTGCAGAAGGTAAATGATGACAAAATTGAAGCTAATGAGAAGTAATTGCAATGGTTTGAAAGGAAAATTGAGAACAAAGTACTGGCAAAAATCTTAGGAGAGATTGTGACAAAATAGGTTGAACTTTCTTCTCTTGTAGAATTTTTGGAGGAAGTTGCAACTAATGTTTATTGTTTGTATAAGAAGTTATTTGATGTTGAATTTGTTGGTTGTATCCCCAGTTCTATTTTGTTCGCCAAAATTTTTCTGATCCTCATGCTCGTTTCTTTTCTAAAGACAGAAGTCTCTCAGTTCCTAGTAATTTCCCTGTTGAAATCTTCAGGTCTTCAAGTTAGAATCCATGTAAAATGCAAAACATTGAAACCCTAGGTCTATTTTTATAGGAAAAAATGAGAAAAACCCTAAGATGTTTATCACACTTCTATTTCGGCATTACTTTTTGAAAATAACTTAATTCACGTGTTTAAATCTTGGTCGCCTAGTCACGTAATCCGTATAACGTATTCCTTTTTTCCTTGAGACTTGGCGATTAGCTTATGTCAGGATGTCTCTAAAATAATTGGAATACTCCTTTAGCCTTAAGAGACTTGGCAGAGCTCATCATGTCACGTAGTCTCTGAATGAGAAAACAGGTCAGCAATTTGTGAAAGGGTCATTCAGCGATATAGAGACAAGTGATGAAAGAGACATGTGTCCAAAGGTGAGTTGATTAATAAGCTTGTCATGTAATCTCCCAATGCAAAAAAATCATTCAATGATTAAGAGACTGTGTAAAAAATATTTGTTGTCGCGTAGTCTCCAGAAAATCGAAGGGTATGATAGATTACTCAGCGATTCAGTGGAAGCTGTCAGATGCAATGATTCAAGGATCCAAGATAGAGAAAGTAACATGGTCGCTAGATCTCTAGAAGAATCAAGGGTTAAAGAATTGGGTTAGCGACAAGGAGATTACACACAGTTGTGTATTCGCTAAATATGAAATCATAAAAAAAGGCGGTAGTGGCTGACATACAAATATGAATCATTCAGCATCCAATGACAAGTTTGGATATTGATTACTGTGTAAAAAGGGGTAGCTGAGATGTATGAAAAAGAGCCAGTCACATTGGGACATGTCATCACCTGTGAATTTTATAAGGTTTTCTCTCAAGATACATATATATGAATTTGATTTCCTGTCACACTCATTGGGCTACGACTAGGTTTTCAATTAATTCCACAGCATGTTGAATTGAAGAAATGAATTGATGATTTTTTAAATGATGAGTCATGTACTTGGAACAGTTACCATAAAGTGTTGATTGAGCATTCATTTTAACTTATCTTGCATTTAGAATTTCAGAGCGAAGAAGTGCTAGGTATTCTTAGAAGAGAGAAGAAATTAGAGAAGTTGTAGAGTATTCAGTTGATCAGAAGGCTTTGAATTTCTGAGAATTGTGCACAGAGAAGTAAAGTGAGTCTTGGGAGGAGATTTGTTTCAATATCGGTAAGAAAAAGGGGATTGAAACACAACAAAGATGAGTAGAGCAGTTAGTGTAGCTTCTACCAGTGGGAAAATTGAAGAGATGGATGAAGAGGCTAAGGGAAAATGCAATTACTCTGATGAATTCCTCAGATTGCTTTTGGGTTGAACTCATAACAAAAGGGAAAATGCTAATGTGCTTATGGATGACTACTACAACATTAGGGATGCTGATACTCCAGGATCAACAGGTTTTTCCCTCTTTAACTATTTTTATAAAAATTCTGATAAAGCCATCCCAGTGTCAAACCCTTGGACCTGTGGTTTGGCTAGGTTGATTGTTCCTGATGTTTACATAGATGTAGATTTGTTCTTAGGCCTCGCTAGTCACTATGATGTCTTATCTAAGACAATTAACAGGAATGATGGCACTGCCCTTCTCATCCTAAATATAAATTCATTTATGCAAGCTTCTGGCTTGTATAGTACTATGTCTACCAAGATCTACATTGCTAAGCAAGAGGCGAGGTACAATTTGAAGCTTTGTATTGCTAGGGGCCAATTACAGAAGAACATGCTCAAGGAGATAAAAAACCATCTTACTCCTATGTCTAGGATAGCCCCGTATTACTTCAAGGACTTGCATTTCTTACATTAAGTATGTCACCTATGCCCTGTGTAGAGTGCTAATGATAGATGGGGATGCAAAGAAGATAAATGCTAGAATATTGGTGATGGTGCTAGATTTATAGGAGGTGCATTCGAGCACCAGTTATGACTATATACAACATATCATTGAAAAGATGCAGGAGGGATTTATAGCAACTCAGAAGAAAATGAAGGATCCTAAGGAGAAAGAACCCAAGTTCTTACACTACTCCATCCTCATGCATCTCCTATTGCAATTTAATTTTGTGATCATGGATATAAATAATTTGTGTCCTCAAAGGGTTTTTCAAGATGGACCTAATCCCATTCAGTTTTGGGTAAAGATTTGGAATTATACATCTAGGGACTGTGACTACTGTGCATTCCAGAATTGGATTGTATATCCAATAGTATAGAGCTTGGGAATCAGCATCACAAGGCTCCCAATTAAAATTATGCAACTACTAAGGCCTAATGAATATTTAGATAAATGGGAGGGAGACCATAATTGGGGAGATTTCTTCCTGGAGAAGAATTTTACAATAATAAGGGTATATGGATGTATACATCCACCTCATATCTTTCCTTACCATGTACCAACAAGAGTGGCTACCATGGAATTTATATGGCAATTATTATTGACAGATAATGAGCACTTTTCATCACACAGGAAGGGGACCTTAACCCCTAGACAGTTAAGAATTTCCAATTTTACTATTAGCAAAGGTGCCATTGATTCAGTCAGCCAGTGGTTGGAAAGTTGCAGAATGGGGATAGCCTCATAAATATACATTGATCCTGAAGGTTTTATGGCAGGAGTTAGAAAGCTATATACACCTACAATCCCTAATGAAAATGTCCATTGTGAATTTATTAAAGAGGATGTGACAAGAAACCTGCTTAATGAGGATGAGATCAAGACAAGGAGATCAAGGATTCAGGAATTACTGAGACTATAGACACAAATCAAAAGAAATGGATTGGATTTTGGAGGTTTCTATCCTGATTTGTCATATTTTGACTGGATCAAGGCCATGATTGACAATTTTTATATGCTTTGTGAATAGCTTGAGAATGTTCTTGACAAGAAAGTAGCCCAAGGGCCAGATCATTCAGAGTCTGAGTATGATAGTAGCAGTGACAATGATTATGCCTATCCAACTAGGTATGCTCAAACTCAGCAGAATGTTGCTGAGATACCACAGTTGTAGGGAGCTGAGGGCCACATTGTTGACTTGATAGAGGCCACACAACCTAATGATATAGAGGAGCTTTCACCGAAAAGACAAAAGATAGAAGTAGGCCAGCCTTCAGCTGAGGGGCAGGAAAAGAAAAGGGATAGAGCAAGTGCCCTTGTTCCTGGGAATAGGATATATGACCATAACCTAAGAAAATTGATCAGGCAGGGCAAGAAAAAGCAACCTGATATAGAGGAATATGTTGAATTACCTCTTAAGGCTTGTGTTGATGAAAGGTTGATACATCAACAACAGTTTCTAAATGATGATAATTTCATCAAGACTGAGGAGTTTAAAGACTTCCTAAGGTGGTATAAAAAGGAGCAAATTAGAGCTCATTTAACTATTGATGGGGAGGAGACAGTGACAAATGAGGCCCTAGTGGCCCTACAATCATATGACCAAGACAGTGAGGACATCTCACTTGATGAGGCTAGAAAAATGGTATTGAGTAGTGGTATATTGCTTGCCGAGGGTTGGGATTTGGCATCTGCCTTCATAATTGATCAGATATGAAAGCAGCCAGATTTGAAGATGGCAAGTGAGGTGCAAATGGGGGATATTATTAAAGGATTTGGGTATAGCCCAAAATCTCAAGCCTTTGCCATGTGGAGCCTTTTCCCTAAGGACCAAAAGCCTCAGCTGGTAAACATTAAAGAAAATATGGCAGGAAATCAAATGGTCTAGTCAGTATAGAGTACAGGGGATTTGGAAATATCTCAGATCATGACACATTGGGCACACTTGAATGAGGACAAGACTAAGCAGCTATCTGATAAGTGTAGCACATTGATAGAGGAGACCGGTGCATTGGCCAAAGACTGAGAAATGTGCCACATCAAAATACACCAGCAAGATTAGGTGATTGCAAGGCTATTGAAGGAATTAGTAGAAAAGCCTGAAGTGGTGTATGAACCCTCACAACCACCTTTGCAAATTGAAGAAAAGGAAAAATCAGAAGAAGTGGTTGAGAAAGATGATGTAGGAGAGAAGAAAAATGAAATTGCTTTGAATGCATTTAGGGGCATTTTACAACATAGGATTAATATATTAAAGGATAAAACTGATGTTGTCCTTAATGCTTACAATAAATTAGCAACTTTACATACTAAGGTAATGGGGTATCTTGCTATATTGAACCCCTATTTTCCAAATGGTCTACCAGGGTGCAGTTGTTTGAAAAACTTGCTTCTTTGCAAACCCTAAGATCAGATTTGCCTGAGATAGTAACAGAGGTGGAAGATGAGATCAAAAAGGTTAATGTTTCTCTCTCATTCTTCAAAGGTTAATTGAGCCTCTTTGCTGCAGATTTTAATAGATTTGTTCCTTCCCTACAAGGAGAAGATGATCAGGTAAAGGATTTAGATGCCTGGAGAAATGAGTCTGATAGCAAAATGTCTAATAATGAGGCATTTATTTTGGGATCAGATTTGGACATTGAGGAATTTAATAAGATATTAGATGAGGCATTGAAGGTGGAAACTGACATTAATAAGTTTCTAATGGATGTTAAGAACATCACTGATGTTAGATGGTAGAGAAAAAAGGCACAAGTATAGGGAACTCAATACTTCAAGTGGCCAATAGATGATGAAGTGACAGCATGGGAATTGATGACTAGGCCAAATAAAAAGAAGCCTGCGGTTGAGGAAGAAGTCTTGGATGACGAATAAAGGTGAACACTTGGCACCTCACTATTGAGTATAATGAAGTCAGTTATTACTAAAGGAAAGTGTAGGTGAACATGTAAGCACGGTCATCTAAGCTTGACATAAATATTACCAGCTACCATGAATACTGTCAGAATGAAGGCGCCAGATTAAGAGAAGAACAAAGAATATCAGATTTCATCTCTTGACTTTCTCTTTCCACCACTTCTTCTTTCTCCTCTTTTGTCTTTTCTGTAGTTTTACAGTTAGGTTTCTTTGACCATCCAAAGCTTTTTGCATCCTAAAGAAAAGGATTCCAAGATGGTTAAGGACCTATAACTAGTCAAAAAGTTGTAATTGTATGAGGTGATGAAATATATTGCAAAATTAGACTTCCCAAATTTGTGTCTGTATTTTCAAGCTTCAAAGCTTTTCATGTATGAAAGCAAGATCATATCAATAAAATACAATGCAATTTTACTCTTTTCTATTGTTGTATCTGTATTTCCTGTGTATGCTCTTTTACGTTTAGATCTGCAAGCTATTTTTAATTATTTTGGTTACAAGGTAACTATTTAATTACTTGCAAGTTTCTTTCAAGCAAAGAACTAAGTTTTGTGATTAATTTCAGGGAGCATAACAATTTTCAAAGATTTGACATAGTATTTTAGAGGTAACTAGATAATTTGTAAGGCAGTTTATCTGAATTGCATGTAGGTTGTAAGGCCGCTTACAGTGTTTTGTTTCTATGAGACTTGAGCTTATTGACTCTGTAACCCAAAGGATAGGCACTATTCTAGGATTTGGTCTGATAATCTATCATCATCCAAGTTTTCAAAAATATTCAAAATTATCTTGATCAAAATACTTTTGTTACCAAAAACAAACAAGCTGAACTCATCAAGGACTCATATCAACAGGATAGTGTCCATTTTAGTGATTCCTTGAAGAGTGAATAATTAGGTTATCCCTCCTAAAATCAAAAGGAAGAAGGATTAAAGTCCTTGTATCACTGGTTTATGCTATATTTGTAACCATGGTTGGTATGGTTAATTTTTGCATTTGGATATGTCTGGTCATATGCAGAATGTTTCATAAGTTGGCTTAATAACTCCTAATAGCAAATCAGTGTCCACTTTTATATATACCGTGTAATCAGTAATCATTAAGTGGTAAAACCTACCTGAGTATATGTGGAGCTAAAAAACAAAGAAGGATCTTATCCAATCCTTAGCAATTAGGCTTTCCTTGTATCTGAATCAGTATCAGATGGCATAGTGTTCAAGTAATTATTTTAAGCACTGTGATTTATGCAAGAAAAATCCCTAACAAATTGGCGACTCTACTGGGGAATTAGAGACTTTAAAGTCTGGTTAAGAATTTTCAAAAAATATCTAGCCCAAGTTGTTCGAAATCTCTGGCACTTAAACATTTAACTTGTTTACAAATCATACCGGTGGTTATTGTTTAATTACCTTTTGATAAGTATTCATCCCAAGTTATTGGGTGGCAACTCTAAAAGGAAAATCTCTAAGATTAGTGCAAGGTTAATAAATGTCTTGCAAAATGAATAATACGTCAAGGGAGAGAACTGATCCTGAAAGGGTATTACATGAGGGACTCCCATGATCCTCAAAAATAGGAATGTCTTGGAGGAAAAAGAGAAATCAAGTTAGTATGGATGAAACCCCTCTAAGAGGTAAAGAGGTTAATGTTAGGAGAGATATGAATACCAATCAGTGTTCTCATGATGGAAATACTTCAGAGTATGAAAAGGTTGTTGAAAGAGTATTAGAAACACCCACAATCACTTCTACTTCAAATGAGAGAGAGGAAATTAGTACACCTAGTTTAGATTCAAAAGATGCTCCTTTTGATATGCTAGAAAATGAAGAGAAATTCATTTTAAAATAGCTCGCCCTAGTTCAACAAATGAAAAAGGAGAGAGAAATGAGAAAGAAAAAGAATTTTCATAAGGATGTTGATAACAATAGATAAATATCTTCGAAACATATAATTATGAAAAATACAGAGAGGTCTCAGAAGGACCAAGAAATACCATTCACTCATAAAGTTTCTACTTTACAAATGAATAAAGGTAAACAAAAGATGAGTGAACATAGAGATCAAGAACCTAAATTTTAGAAGCCTTTGATAGAGCAAATGTCCAAGTTAGAAATTGAATTAGAAAATTTGAGAATTGAAAAAGAAACCATGGAAAAAATGTTGGAAAAGGCACAAATGGAAGCTACAACAATTGAAATGAAGAAAAAGATAGATTTTTTGTAGTCTTCAAAATAGTCTCATACTGGGCCAGAGAATATTACAAATTCTAAAACAAAAGCTACTACTTCTAAGGAGGATGACAGCTTTGAAAGGAAACCACTGCATACTGAAAGGTACAAAAATTTTGATTTTTTTGGTATCCCTAGATACCCTAATGCTTTTCCTAAAGATGTGGGTTATATAGGAGAAAAGCTCCCAAAGTTTGCAGGTAATAATGTTATTTCTTGTTAAACATATTTAAGGAAATTCATTGATTTTGTTGATGACTTGAATATCACAAACAAGGATGTATTAATGAAATTATTTGTTCAGTCGCTAGTTGAGGATGCAAGAGAATGGTTTAGGAGCCTTGCTAACGGATCTGTTGTTTCTATGGACGAGTTGATTGAATTGTTTAAAGATCAGTATGGAGAAAAAACAAATAAAGGCTTTTTGTTGAATGAGTTCAATAATATCAAGAAAAATTACAATGAAGAGGTTACCGAGTTTAACACAAGGCTTCAAAGAGCTATGCACAAACTATTTCAGAAGATAAAGCTAGATGAAGAGGTATGTCTAGAAACTTATTTAAATGCTTTTGATTCCAAAATGGGATATACTCCGAGAGATAAAAACCCTAGAACTCTTACTGATACTTATAAAATAGCAGTTAATATTGAAATGAACAGAAGAGTATCTGGTAAGCTAAATAGAAGGGATGACTTATGGTTTAGTAGGAGCAATCTGAAAGAACTAGAATACAAAGAATATAGAGCTCCTCAGAATAATAGACCTTCTTATAATACTACTTACAATCTTCAGAACAAAATATAAATTCATCCATATGGAACTTAGTTCAAAGATGGGAAGCCGGTTACTACACCTAAAAAGAAAAAAATAGACAACAAAACTCCAGACCCTCTTCATAGAAATTTTGTCCATTTCTGCAATGATGATACTTGGTGTGAACCTTGTGAGGCCCCTCATAACCGTGATTTTGTCTTGTTTCCTTGGATTTAAGGTCAAGTGAGGAATAGGAAAATGATGAGGGGGAACAATGTGATCATAGTATGACAAATATTTATTCATGTCATGATATCGATTCAAATAGTGAAGAGGAAAATCATGATTCCTATGTTACACAAAGGAGGGTTGAGAATCATCATCAACAGATCTTATCTGATAGTGAAAATGATGAAACCGATGACAGTATAAGATGTTATGCTCAAGATGGTTAGGATGTTCCACTCATAAGGAAAGCTTCAGATGAAGAGAAGGCTAGAATTACTACAAATTTAGTGAACAAAGCTAGAAGCAACTACCATTTGAGGAACAGGGTGGTAGGTAGTATCGGTAGCCAACCCTCAGGTGTCTTTATAAAGGAAAATAAGATAGACACTAAGTATGTTCAGAAAAAAGGACCTAGTGAAAATGTAAATAAACATAAGGTCAAGACTATCACAAAACCCATAGAAACAAATGTTGTACAAGAGGAAGAGGTGAAAAGACAAGAAAAAATTATTCCTGTTCAAAAGATAGAAAACAAAAAGTTAAAAGATTCAGCTCTAAAAGAATACAATGAAGAAAATGATGTCATTATTGACAAATCAAAATTTTTAGATATGAGATACACTCTAGTAGATATGGGTCAATGTTTGTTCCAAATGACAGTTAAGGTTCCATTTCCAGAAATGATGAGAATTAAAGAACATAAGGAAAAGGTGATGTCATTATTAAACAGTGTACCCACAATAAAGGTTCAAAGTCCAAAAAATGTTAGCAAGAAGCCAATTACCAAGGAGAGTGAAACTAAGGTGTTAACATCTGAAATTCCTCAAGTATTCTTGAATGGAAATTCTTCCCAAAATGTTGTTGACCCATTTTTTCTCTCATTAATAATTAATGATAAGATGCTAAAAAATTGCATGATTGATTCAGGAGCATCTAATACTGTTATGCCAGTGGAAATCATGAGGGCAATGGGATTACAAGTTGATACTCCTTATGGGAGATGTAGAGCTATGGATTTTAGAGAGGTCCCTATGATTGGTACCATTGAGGCTATGCCTTATAAACTAGCAGTATGCCATGATGTAGTAATGACTATGAATGTTCTTGTGGTTGACATACCACCTCATTATGGCATGTTGCTATCA
>MU222202.1:108474-121171 GCA_018584345.1 Thuja plicata | reverse complement strand
ACCGGCATCCTAGATTATCTTTAGTTTCCACTCGCAGTTTCACAAAATATACAAAATTGACCACTGATAATAATTTTATATCATGGATTAAAAATCAATCAAATTGTAATGGCCAACCCCCAGATGTTTTTTTTTTCCAATTCTGATTTTTGTGTTTTCAAATTTGGCTTTGACCGGCGTACTAAGAATTTTCAGATTTTGAGTTCAATGCTTTTCTCAATTTTTTCTGTTTTTGTAGTTTTCAATTTTGGGGGGTTTGTTTAGCAAACTGAATGATTGCAAATGAAATAACAAAACTCTAAAATTGGAAAAAGACAAACACCAACAACCTGATGCAAACAACTGAGAACAAATCTGACTAAGTTATTTAATCAAATTGTTGATGAATTTGTACCAGGTAATAATCTGATTTTATACAAAGAAAAGATCGATATTTTCAGTAACTTCTGATTTCTCCAATACCCAAGTGCTGGTACCAAACAAAGCTCTGATTTTTTCAACTGGTGTAACTGCTGCTGATTGCAAATGAGGCCCAGATCTGAAGCGAAAATGCTGGAATCTTCTGATGTACCGCTGGGAGTGGTGCCAAACCCTGCCTGCTAGCTACTGTGAAGCCGTACAGGTTCAGAATAATGGTTTCCCCTACTCAAAACAGCTGCCAATATTACCAGATCTGTAAAAGATATTATCCACATCCAAGCTGGGTCTGATATGTTGCTTCCTGAAGTCGTACGACAGGGCTGGTATAATATTATGATGTAATGATTGCATTCACACCCTGGGTCTGCACTGTAGATTCCAATTTCTGCCTTAACAACTCAGATCTATTGATTACTCCACTGAAAATGATCCCTTTCTTCTCTTTCCAAAACTAGTGTATGCTGAAATTCGATCCACAAGGGGTGGAATTTTATCCACCACCAAATCACTCCAAGAGGCTACATTCTTGAAGATCAGATTGCTGAAGAACTCACAGCCAGAGCTCCATCACCAAAACTTGTGAAATGAAAATGCCTGGAATGAATCCCCATCAAATCCAATTCCCTCCTTTATTCTTTTCTTTCCCTCCAAGGCCCATTCGAATTCCTTTTAGGGTTTTCCCACCCTTTTAAAAACATAAAATAATATTTTATTTTACCCAAAGTCCCCTTCCTAAGGATTGAACCTCATAAGGGGTTTATTATTCGTTATGAAATTTGGCCCCTTTATTAAGTTATAAATTAATTTATTACCTAGGGACTTGGGCCAATTATTTTAATAAATTATTATATCATAAAGTGATTATAATAATCACTTTTATTATTAATTTATTAAGACTAACTTAGGAAATAATTAAATTATTTCCAAGTTATTTGTAGCTTGCTCATCTAGACCCTAATCTAAGTTATGTCTGATGATACCCGTCCACTAATGTTGTCTGACCACTACGAGCTAACTGGCAGTCCCCTCCTAAAATTTAGGAACTCTCTTGTTGGGTGGCAATTTGTAAGTCACTATAACCACAACTTACAAAACTGTGGATATTTAGCGACCGGTAGTTTTTAGGATCAATTGCAAAATAGTGGTTCCAACCACAGCATATGAGACACAGCCTCTCCTACTTCTCAGGGAAGGCTTCCCCATCTTATTGCTACTGAAATCGACAAAACGCTTAACTATTATTTACACTAAGCTAAATCAGGGTGGGACATTCATCCTGTTCTCTTATTTCAAAATAGATGTTACTATTACAATACAATCCTGAAGCAATAGTGTAATTTACTTACAAAGTATCTGTTGGAGCAATAATTTTGATAAACAGAAGATTAGACGTAAGAATAATCTTCAGCGTACCAACACTTTATGCAACCAAGAAACTCATGAAAGCTCAAAGTCTTTCCATGGCTCCTTATGAGATTTTGAGAACAAGTATGAAACACATATGCAGCTCAAAGTCTCCAACACATTTCGCCTTGCATGCAAAAACGAGGAAAACGAAGCAGCACAAAGTATGCAAGCTATTCTCTTGCTTGAGTGTCCTATGTTAATCTTAGATTTGATAAACAGCTCAAAGTCTCTAAGATCAAATCTGAAACCAAATTACAACTCTGAACACAATATACAACTCAAAGTCTACAAGATTGAATCCAAATCCCTCTTGAACAAAACACAAAACTCACAATCAATGTTCAGAAAACGTCATCACATTACACCTTGAATCAACACAAAGTTTGAAAGAAAGCTGCCTCTTTTATTGAAAGCAATTTAATTTACATCTAAGCTCAAAGTCTTAGAGTGCATATACAAACTGGCAGAGTTTTCTTGCATTGCCAAAAGATAAAAATTACAACGAGGCTCCCTCCTATATATAGGTGAAGGGCTAAGAGAGAAAGGTGTGAGCAAATCAACAAAATTTGACCTATTCCCTAACTAACTTTGACTTATTCAAATTGCAAGTCCTAATATACTTGACCTGCAAATTGATTACATGCAATGACTTTGTAGGTGAAAAGGTCACTTGCAATTACAACTTGTTTCCCTATTACATGTAATTTGTCAATAATAAAATTACAAAATGAATGATGAAAATAAACTGTCTGAAAAGACACGACTTCTACTACATCATCCTTTGTCGGTCTTCATGCTCCTACAAGATGCTCCATGATTGATGTGTTTAGGTTTCGTGGAAACATTTTGGGACAAGAACCTGCATTTTGGATCATTCTGCACCACAAAAGCATTTATTGGAAAGGCATCCTTTCAACATTTCTTTCCATCTTTGCCTTGAAAGCATTCTATGCCCGCAATCATTCCATTGCTCATCCCTTTCCTTGTTTGGCTCCATCATGTGATTGTTCCTGTATCGTGTCACCCTTTAGTCTTGGAATCTGTTTGCAAAATAAGACCAATGCCATGATTTGTTGATTGGGTAGATCATACGGGCAAACAAGAGAAGTCGTGGATCTTTCTTCCAAGCTAGAACTTTGCAAATCTGGAACTATGCATTTTGGACAATCAAATCTTGAGGGAAAATGGAAGGAATCAGCTTTTAAAATGGGGAAAAAGATGAATTACAAGGTTTCTCTTGAGCATTGCAGGTGAATGAAATGCAAGTATCTAGTATCAAAATGAGGTGCAAGTGCATATATATACAAGAGAAGGGTTTTCTTACTTATAATAGGGGTTTTGAAATCCAATTACAAGTGAACTTGGGAAGGTTTATTGCTTGCAATCAGGTTTTTAAAGCCCACTTACAAGTGAGAAAGAGACTTCATTTATGCTTGGAAAATACTTGCAATCGGGTTTTTAAAGACCACTTGCAAGTAAGTGGAATAACCCAGCTCCTTTTTGGCAAAACAAACTCACAAACTGGGTTTTTAATTCTGTTTGCAAGGTGGGGAAAAAATGCATTCTTGAAGTTCTTTCTTTGGGGGAAAATCGTGCATTTCAACTTGAATCATTTTGGGGAAGAACATGTATTGTTTTAAAAAACAATTTAAAACAATACTCTCAAACAATAAACTCCACAAATCTCTTTTTGAGAACTAAAAATATGAAGAGAAAGAAGTCTTGAACTGTGAAGAAAATCCCCAAATCCTTGCTGATTCGAATTTAGGAAAAGATCTCCAAATTGTAGCTATATAGGCAACAAAACTTGACTAAATCCTCTCAATGAGTAATGCATTCTTAGTCCTTGATGATCATTTGACAAATGTGCATGAATGAGAACCAAAATGCCTGAGAATAGCAACCTCCAAGACTCATTCAAACTCCAAAACACGGTTTAAACCTGCAATTGCAAGTCGACTTGCAATGATTGTAAAAAACTATGCCTAATGGAGAAACGCGGTTTGTATGAAGTAATGCAAGCTTTACACCAGCAAAGAATGAATTGATTCTGCCCCAAATTGGGCTTTAGAAGCAACATTGCATCTTAGAATGATACTTTTCTTTCAAAAAATGCTTCAAATGCCCTCGGTCGGGCTTTTCAAATGACATTACAGGCGCTGGTATTAATGAGAAACAGCGATCATGGAAGTCACGTTTCATAAGAGACATGGCATTTTTTTTTAAAGGAAAGATCTAACATATGGTTGGGCTTTCATAGCCACTTTGCAAGCATTAATACGTTTCAAATACAATCACTAGAGGAAATAAGGGGTTTAAAAACCATGTTGCAAGCATTTTAATGTCATAAATAATGTATGTAGTGGGGCTTTAGATGCCTGACTACATCATAGCATTATTTTAGAAAAACTTGTAATGCCTTGCAAAAACAACGACTTGGAGCAAATACGGGTTTTATGTTGTCTTTTGCAAGCATTTTAAGTTCAAAAGAAGTCATGCAATCGGGCTTTAAAAGCCCGATTACATTATAACATCTTCATTAAAACAATTGATTTCCCTTTGAAAATGTTATTTCAAATGCAATTGTGGACATTTACTCTCCATTACAAATTTACAAGTGAATGTTTCTCAAATTAAGTTGTAATGACTCACAAAAAACCCAACTTCAGGACTCAAGAGGCCTTGGTGGACTTTTGATTCCATATCGCAGGATTTTAAACAAAGAAAAATGACTTGCAGCCGGGTTTTAAAACCCCACTTGCAGGTAGCTCAATTGTTTATTATCTCTCAGAATATAGCTCAGAATTAAGCATATGATAGCTCGAAACGACCGGGATTTAGAAAGCAAAAGACCTAGGACAAAAAGAAAAATCTTATTCAAAAAGCCCACCTTTATCTTGCTAACTAAAAGCAGACTTTAATATAACATATATATTCAAATTAAATATGCAAATATTAATAAAAAGTCCACCAACTAAAGAATAAACACAATCTCTTATATGCAAACATAAGTTTGAAATTTTTAATGACTTGATATGCAGATATGATTTAAGAAATACTTCACAAAATGATGTGAAATTTTAAGATGGAGGCTTATATCCACCTTACACAAAAACAATTCTAAGTCTGTGCAGTTGACAAGAAAAAGTCCACCTTTTAACAATTTTTCAAAGACGTGCAATCTGTCCGAAAAACTCCACTGGCAGGATATTGAAACGCCTATAACTTGAGCTAGACCAATCCAAATGACGCCTACGAAAGCTCGAAACGAGTGGGATTGCGAAGACTACAATCTTACGACAAAAACAAAAACAAAAACAAAACACAAAAACAAAGAAAGACGAAAGAAAGACTAAATGCTCGCAAGAAGTAGAATCAGAGGTGAATCTAGGGATGACTGATTCCCTCAAATAAACTTCTTTCAGAACATTGACATCCTTAGAGAAAGGTCCTACCAATTACTTGAAAATTGCATAGGGTTGTTCAATTTTGTGAATGCAAAATTGAGGACAACACACTCATACACCTCCTGGCCCACAAGCGCGCCATCTTAGGGTGTTGTGCTTGATGAAGGATAGGTCAAGAGTTCACCTCTCATGAACTCAAAAGGCCAAATATCCTTCATATTTGTAATCCACTTCTAATGAATTCAAAATTGATTAGCTATATGAATTGGCCAGTAAATACTTATTAAAAAGAAATGCTATCAAATTACCTACTATGATTAAATATTTAATTTCTGCAAACTATAATTATTCCAACTCTATATTTATAATTTATTTCTATTGAAAAACTTCTCTCAATCTATTATTGGCATTGCTGATGATAATAATTATTTATGCCTTATATCTCAGCTTTCCTTTTCTGTTTTCATATTTAATTTGCCGATTGACCCTCCCTTCAAATGAAATGTCTTCCCTTTATATTCACACATGTGAAGTAACACATCTTTTCGAATGAAACATCCTTCCCAAGAGTCATGACTTTCTATTCAACCTTCAGTGCTGCTTTATGAATTGTAATTGTTACCTCTTTAGTTTGCCCAATGCTCAATCGCCCCTTTTTCTAATTATATTCTTTTTATTTTGGGTTGGCCCTTTGAATGAAGGTTTGTTCCTTGGTCGGCCCTTATAATAATTTGCTGCCCATTTTATCTTTGTTTGCCTCTTAATAAATCAATACAATTTCAAATCCCTTAAATCTGGTCATCCTCTTATTATATTTTACCGCTTGGTTATTATTTATTAAGAATGCAATTTTCTTGTGAGCGGTATTGTCTTTATGGCGGGGGCATGACATTAAACACGTCATCAACCTATGTTAGCATTAGTTTCAATGAGAAACATGGCACCAAAATGAAATAGTTGAGCTTACAAGAAAAATCAGTTTTGAGAAATGGTGTCCACAAGGACTCCCCTATATATGCAACTTAAATCACCTTTTACATAGAAGAACCTTTCCAAAGTCTATTCCGGTCATTTTTTATTTCTAGAGAAAGAGGTGAGCTTTTTCTGCCACCTTGATGTGTATGGTTCTCTGAAGCACTTGTCGAGCCATGTTATTTTTTGACTCCGATCGTAGTGACGTACTTGCAGTTCCATTGGAGGTTATTCGTTCCTTTGCCATCGTTTGTTCTACTCTCACTTCTCAAACTCACTCCTTTGTACGAGGGTCTGGGTACACTGCCTTCATCTATGCTCTCATGATTGCCAAAACTGCCACATCTTGTTCCACTTCTAACATATTAATACCCTTCCGCTTTGAGCAGTTGGTGTCTTCATGGTTTGCACAATAATTGTACGTTGTCTTTCTTATTCTGCCAATCCCTCGTAAAGTGTCCCCATCAGCTACATTGTCGGCACTGTATGATGGGTCGTCCTCTAGAGTCATACCGTATCTGATTTTGGCCTCCTTCTTGAGTCCCATTACCACTTGGCAATACATTTTGTGCTTTCCATGGAGTGGACTCTCCCTGAGTGAAGAGTCCTTGTGTACTTCTAGTTTTCAAATTATAGGAGCACTCCTTTATTGAATGACCCATCACTTGGCAAATCTCACAGAGCGTCATTTTAGGACAATTACCTTTCATGTGTCCCTCAATTTTGCACTCGTTACACCATTGTTCATTACTTTCTTTATTAGTTCCTTTCTTGGCCTTAGATTCTTTCATCATATCTCGTCGTAGGGCCTGGATTGTTGTCAATTCATCATAACTATCACCCTCAATGCTCTCGTCATCATTTGTCTTCCTCTTCCCTCAGGAGGATGTCTTGTTTTCACTCTTGATATCCATCGCCCGATTGTAGGCATCAACGTACGAGGGTGGAGGCATCACTTTCTATTTCTTGCGCAAGGAGGGAATCAACCCCTCAATGAACCACCTCTTCTTCAACCCGTCCGCTAGCTAATTCTCTAACTTGCCCAACAATTCCTTGAGCCTGTGACTGTAAGCCCGTACACTACCGTTCTTCCCTTGTTTGGTATTATAAATTTTGGCGACAAACTCATTGTCGTCTCGTAGTAATTTAAACTCGGCCTTGAACGCCCTCCTAAGTGCGTCCCAAGAGGCTATGGATGAAGCATCTAGTTCTATGAACTAATTGATGGTTGTACCCCATAGCATTGCTGGAAACACTCTTAGCTAATAGCCCTTGACAACCTAGCCATTTTCTACCCAAATAATCTCGCACGTCTTCCAGTGCCTCATAGGATCTTCTAACCCATTCCTTGTGAACTTTGGCAGTTTATGTCGATCCACATTCGAACTTGTCAGAGGAGTCATTGTCCTTCTCGCCTTCTTGCTCCACTGCGCGTCGGATCTGGGTGGACTATTCTAACTGCTACGTTCTAGTGCTTTCCCTACACTCTCGTTCACACGCGCATCCTCTATATGTCTAGCTCCAGCATCCCCAACACCTCGGGTACTTTAAGGCTCTAACTTGTACTCCCTCCATCCGAGGGTCTATAGTTTGGATCCTCCAATTATAGGTTCCCTTGAGATGGAAAGACTCTCAATGCGGTGGAGTATGCCCGTCAGTTCAAGATTTTCCTTCTTCGTACTCCTCGTCTGACGTTTGTACAGACGACTATCTTGCTTGGTCGGTGAGGCACCTTTCATCAAGGAATGGTAAGTCTTTGGTAATTTCTTGTAATCTTCTTCTTTGTTCTCTTTGTTCTGCAATTCTTAAAGATCGCCTGATCACTTGGTCTTGACCATCCTATGGCCTCTTCTCATCTTTATTGGGATCCAAGGGCCTGAATCACGCAATGTTGACCCGATTTCTTTTAAGGCGGTGACGCCAATGTTTATTGCTATACCTGATAAATTACATACATGGAATAATAGTACAAATGGCAAAGTGTACCAGATACAGGAGTAAACTATATCTTAAAATATATCTTTATTTGCTCGTGAACTTATTACAGAGAAGAAAACCAAAGATGGTGAGCCAAGGATTACAATTTATCCAACTATATCCCCCCTTCCCTGGTGATACACGACATATTTAAAGGACTCGATTGTTGCCAAGAGGAACACAACCGTCAACCAACCGACACGACAACTACCCAAGAGTGATAACAAACTTAATACAGACAATTAATACTTCGACAGATAACCAATATTATCAAACATGAGAATAGGCATTTTATGCCAACTACATTGGGCCAACTTCTCTTATTTTTATCACCTAATTGCCTTGTTTACTCAAGCCGACATGAGGATTAGAGGCATATAAACAAGGATATTTTTCTCTAGGAAGATCATCATGACATTGACAAGATTCGCTTCAGTAGCGGTGTGTTTGATGGGATGAAATGTATTGAAAGCACACAAAGGGTAGGACGATAATCCTATCCCATTTTCATTAGTGAATTTTTCAACTTGGATTATATTCATTAAACCATTCGCCACTATAAGTTATTCATCAACGAAGGAAGGGTTCATGAATGGAGTGCAGAGGACACAGTTCCCAATATGAAGTTAGCAGATTAGAAGAAAGCAAGAAACTCCTATGCTAGAACCGCTTTCCTCAGACAAGGGTATAGCTCCTTATTTCCATTCAATCACCTACATTTGCCAACAAGCTATATAAAGCATTGTTTATACAAACAAAGCGCACCAGATCAAAATCATTCTTCTCAGTGGACAAGATTGCTAAAGTAGGTTATCATCATACTCCGCAATTTCCAAGGTGCCTATGCTTTTGAACAGCTCGAGTGATCAGACACAAGGATTGGTGCAACAAGATCACATCTCTATAAATTGAAGTGTTTATTCTACATTATGTTCAATATACTTTTGTTTATGCAAGTAACATTAATGACCTTGAGTGAGTGTCTAGTCTAAGAATTAAAAATACAAACTGCAAATCATTTTCCGAGTTCCAAATCTGTGAGCATTATTTTTGAATTAATTTTAAGTGACAGGTTGTGGAACATTTCAGTTGTATCAGAGTGTAATGTCCCCTTCTTGAGCCAAACATGATGAGACTAGTCATTAGCCTGTTCTGTCATGGTCCCGAGGGCTAACTAGGACTTCAAAGGGATCCTGAGGGTATTTGGCCTAGGCAAACAGGTTGTGGAACATTTTAGTCGTATCAGAGTGTAATGTCCCCTTCTTGAGCCAGACATGATGAGACTAGTCGTTAGCCTGTTCTATCATGGTCCCGAGGGCTAACTAGGACTTCAGAGGGATCCTGAGGGTATTTGGCCAAGGCAAATTTGATTACAGGCCAAACGGAGTACATTTGATGAGTTTTGGGGAAGAATTACTATTTTTAGTAAGCCGTCAAGGGGTGCAGTGCCTTCATTTTTTCAATGGTTAGATGTGATGCGTCTCGTCAAGCTCTTTCTGACGAGCTGTTACTCACAAGATTCTGAGATCGTTTGCTATGTCTTTTTTATATTTGAAGATGTGCTTATAAAGTGACCATTTAAAATAAAATATTTTAATGTCTTCTAAATTCACTTTATAAAAATGAAAATCAAATCACCCCTTTAAAAGAGGTACATGGACGGCTCAATACAGGGAAAAGACTATTTTATTCATACATTGTATATATCACACATTGTGAATGCAAAAGGAGTGGACTTGTAAGGAGGATTATATGAACAATTTGTGGGAGCCGTTTTGGGGTATGCTGAATATGATATTGAAAATATGGTTATGTTTCGAACTTCTGAAGGTTTTGAGAAGATTGTTATTCAGGGCTTTGGAGGACGTTCATCCCCTTAGCTAACTATTTCCTTGCTGTTGAGGCTACACAGTCAGGAAAGATTGGAGGACTTGAGTGCACAGATTTACACCTGGACAACTTAGTAATAGTTTTTCTGGAAACGGCTTTGTTGCAGTATTGTTGATATCTTTGTCGTAAAATCTGTAGCTGCACATCTGCCAAATATAGGTGTTGAGACTGGACGTTTTGCTGCTCACTTGGACTGCGAATAGACTGGTTGCTCTGCTAGTGATAGTCCTAATTATTGGGAAGTGTTGAAGCAAGTTAGGGGTCGTTTTGGAACTTGGTGGAGGAGAACGTCTGAAAATATAAATAGCCAAGTATTACACCTGCTGGAAATCACATGAATATCTGCTATACTGAGATGTGAGTCACTAGAAGAACCAACAACAACCTGAAAAGAGATTTTGGAGTGGACGGTGATCAAACAAGCAGCCCAGAACTGCCGTACAACTTCTTGACTTCATGCATGACTTTCTGAAGGATGAATACGTGAGTTGTAGCTGCTCTTATCGTTAAAAATCTGTATGCAATCAACATGCCAGGTCTGCAAACATCACTCTCTTTAATTGAATTAAGACAATGTCCTGAAAAATAAAATCTGATATTTTTTCTGGAGGTTAAAAAGGTTATGATATTAGTTGTTTTTGTTAGATTTGAATGTTTGGCATTGTACTCAATGAAAACAAGTTGCAGCTATCATTACCTGCCCAACACTATTTGGCATTTAATACAACAGGAAAAAGAAACAAATAAACAAACTCAATGTGAAAGGTTGCCAGCAAACTATTCGACAAAATTCCCATGAGTTGAAACATAAAGAAAATTAGACACATAATAGGTGTAGAATGGTTATTATTCCGCCATGTACAGAACCACACAACACAATCAATAGAGCAATACCAACTATGCAGAACTACACATTAAACCTTCATGGATACTATTCAACCAGTTATCAATGTTTCACTAACTACCAATATCAATGAAAGATATAACGTACCATACCAAAATACCAGATTGGCGAGGAAGTGTTTATTTTCTTTATTAATACCATATAACCAACATCCATACAATAATCCAAACACAAATATATAAAGTAGCCGGTTGGTTGGGGAAACCAACTGACACACCTCCTCGCTCCTAACTACCCTCCCGACAATACATAAATAAGTCTTAATACAAAATGACTTTATTTCCTACTACATATATCCCCCCCAAAAAAATTGTCCTCTTCCAGACGACTAATACCAAGGAAAAATCAGACTTGAGAGTTGGGTTGTGAAGACATCCCTGGACTCGGAGCGTGATCCCGGAAGTGTAGGAGATCCCTTTCCGCCGCCTTTTGCTTAGCCCGAACTCCCTGCAGCACACGTAATGCATCCATTTTCTTAGCTTCAGCTGCTGCCAACTTTTCTTTAGCTGCTGCTAACTTCTCTTCTAGTCCAGCTTTCTCTATAGTCCATTGTTTTTCTCTGGCAGTTTTTTCCTCTTCCCAATCCTTCTTTGTTTGCTTAGTTAGTTCTTTTTCTTCTTGTAGCTGCCAGAATATCCTCCTGAAGGCCACCTCCATTTCTTGAAGTTTGTTCAAGAGGGGTGGTTGTTCCTGTTCCCGTATTATAATGCCCGGGGCTGCCCATATTTCAGCTATTTCATTTTTTGTGTACCCACTAGTATAGAGCAAATCCCAATCTGTGTGGCACTTCCCTTTCATGAATACTGCTAGAGATTCTGCAGCCCTCGTTATGACGTCCATATTTTGATGTTTTGCTTCCTGGATGATGTCCTTCATGGTATGTTCCATCTCTTGCTAGTCCTTGAGCAGCCTTGTTGCTTTATCCTCTAATGAGATCCTTCCTGCACCTTGCTCTGTCATGTTGTGCTCCATGCCCATAGTGTGTTCTTCCATTTCCCTTGGTGGGGGTGAGGGTGGTGGTGGGGAGAGTGGCGATGTCATCCCAACTTCCTCCAGTAGTTTGTCTGCTTCCTCTAATACTGTGTCTTTTTCATCCTCATTCAGTATGTTTCCTTTGCCCTCCATAGCCTGTACTACCAAGGCCACTAGTTGTGTCACTTCTATCCCTTCTGGGGCATGGACCCTAATCTTGTGGCCACCTGTTTGCTGCCCCCTTAGGTCGATGACCTTAGTCCGTGCCTGCTGGTCTACAGGAATGAGATTCGCCATTCCTAGCAAGGTGAGTCTAGTGGCTCCCCATTTAGGGATCCTCTGCCTGCTTCTTTCTTCTTCAGTGCTCGGATTCCCGTTCCCTCCTTGGCTGCCTCCTTCCGTACTTGGCATGGTACGGTCTTCTCCCTTTCTTAGACTAGTACGGCCTCCTTCCCTACTTGGAATGGTCTCTGCGTACTCCGATATACTGCCTGGAAGTGGGCCCTTCCCTTGAGTTAAAAATGTGACATCTCTGGGCGTGCCTTTTAAGTGACCAAATCTGATTTCTTTATCTGCTGAATCTGATGAAGTATCCTCATCTTCTAAACTATCATTGTCTACCTCATCCCCAACCTCCTCTTGGCTTGATCCTTCACTCTGCCCTGCTTGGTGTACCTGTTTCGGTTTCTTTGTCCTGGGTTCGCCTCCTCCTGTCCCGAAAGTGTCTAAATGCAACCAATATGTCATG
>MU222202.1:84007-108424 GCA_018584345.1 Thuja plicata | reverse complement strand
CCAATATCAATGAAAGATATAACGTACCATACCAAAATACCAGATTGGCGAGGAAGTGTTTATTTTCTTTATTAATACCATATAACCAACATCCATACAATAATCCAAACACAAATATATAAAGTAGTCGGTTGGTTGGGGAAACCAACTGACGCACCTCCGCGCTCCTAACTACCCTCCCGACAATACATAAATAAGTCTTAATACAAAATGATTTTATTTCCTACTACAATAGGGTAGTCTACCACAGTGGTATCAAAGCAGTGTATCCTGTCATCCTGGTGGGTACAAAATACAATGAACGGGCAGTGATATGACAGATTGGAGTGTTCAACCTCTAACTCATCACTATAATCTAAGAAGAACCAAGGCACAATTAAACACAGGACAAGAAGAACAGGGAAATCCAGGGAATCATATTGATACAGGTGAAGAGGTTACTGACAACATGGGACTCAGGAATGCTAGGGACCCCGGTGAGGAGAGATTTTTACAATTATTGGATACCTTGGCACATGGACTGTGTTTGGCTAAACAGAGAGCACAAGAATAGACTCAACGGATGGACATGATGATGTAGATGATGGCCAGGTAGATGTGAATGAATTTGAATATTGGATGTAACAATGCAGGAAACAACGAAGGGAATAACGGAGGCAATAATGATGGATAGGATGGGCAGAATGGAGGTAATGAACGGGGATAGATGGCTGATAATTTTAGCCATGCAGCTAGACCAGACAGGACAGTGTGTTCCAAACAACTCATACCTACCTTTCCACCTAGGGCTCCAGTTCAACAGGAAAAAGAGCCACAGATTACTGAATTACAGAGACAGTTCCGAAGAGATTGGGAAGATGGGGAGAGGAATTCCACGCAGCCATTTCTTTCAAAGAATATATAGATGTCTGGGAAATCTACTGCTAGTGCATGGGTGCAGAAGGTAGATACATATTTCTAGTTGAACCCAATGCCAGAGGAAGAAGCCATCAAATTGGAAGCATTATATTTGGATGGCATAGCGCATGAGTGGTGGCACCACGGCATGGTCACTATGGGCCATTACCAGATTACTTCCTATGTTGAGTTCACAGAGAGTTTGATTGAGCGCTTTGACAAGGACCCGGAATTGCACTTTAAAGAATTAGCTCAGCTTAAGCAATGGGATTCAGTTGACACTTTCATATCATAATTTCAGAGACTCGGTTTTGGTCACATATATCTCTCAGAGGAGTTTATTGGTGTTATTCAGGGATGGGCTTGCAGAGCCTCTTAACGGATGGATAAAGGGCCTCAATCCAACTACTCTATAGGAAGCCTACAAGAAGGCTAGAGACATGTAAACTTCATCTTCAAAAGACAAATTTCATACAAAGGGGTTTACAAATAAAAAAGACAAGGATAAGAAGACTTCCACCCTAAGAATGAAACAAAAAAGTTGGGCAATGATCAGCTAAATGAGTTAAGGCGGAAAAACAATGTTTTCATTGCAGGAAGTCTTGGTATCTTTCACACAAATGTCTAGTAAAGGCCAAGGCAGCACAGATAGAGTGTTTTTCAGCAAAGGAATCAGTCTTTGTGGATGAGGAACAACAATCTGATTCTGAGGGCAGCAATGAGGTGACACCGACAGGGAAAGAATCTAATGGAAAATTATTGCACGCCTTTCGGGTGATGATCAAGCAATAAGCTTCAGGGTGAGGAGTGTAATACAGGGGAAGCGAGTTATTACCTTGGTTGACACAGGTGACACACAATTTTATCTCAGAAAAACTGGTCAAGAAGATAGGGCTACAAACTGAGCACGAGGGATTCAAAATCATAGTGGCTAGTGTACATAAGTTGTAGAGCTCTCGTTTGATTAATGATCTACATATGCGGATGGGTGATTATGACATGATTGGGAAATTATTATAGTCAACATGGAGGATTACGATGTCATTCTCGGCATCACCTGGATGAAATCACTCCACGAATTCATTTTCAATCTAGATTGAATGGACTTGAAGTTTGAACATCAATGAAAGAAAGTGGTACGTAGAGCCTTATCGAATGAGGGACTTAGAGCAGTATCGCTCAGACGGATGGAGAGATTGTTACAACATGATCAGGTGCAGTGGGAAGCAGAGATTTTGGTGATGCCAGGGGACACTGAGCAACAGAAGCGTGAGTATCCACCACAGATACAGAAGTTGTTGACCAAACACACCAAAGTGCTTGGAAAAATACCACCAAGCAGACCACCAAACAGAGGGATTGAGCATGTGATAGAGCTCAAGGAGGGAGCTAAACCGGCGATCATTACTCCGTACAAGCATCCAAAGGGGTATAAGGATGAGATTGAAAAAGCTATTAAGGAGCTCCTCGAAATGGCACACATATTAAGGAGCTCCTCGAAATGGGACACATTAGACCCAATAAGAGCCCATTAGCTTCAGCAGTGGTTTTAGTCAAAAAGAAGGATGGGACTTTCCGAATGTGCATAGACTAAAGGGAATTGAATAAGAGAACTATCAAGAACAGATACCCAATTCCCCATATAAATGAGCTCATAGATGAGCTACATGGAGCCTACTACTTCTCTAAGATAGACTTGAGATCAGGGTACCATCACATACGAGTCAGGGAGGATGATGTAGAGAAGACAACTTTCAGGTGCCACTATGAGCATTTTGAGTTCCTAGTCATGCCTTTTGGCTTGACTAATGCAACAACTACCTTTCAGTCATGCATGAACAGGGTATTCAAGGAGCAGTTGAGGAGATTTGTTTTGGTATTTTTTGATGATATACTTATTTACAGCAGGACTTGGGAGGAGCATTTGAAACACCTTGATATTGTGCTAACCATTTTAGAGAGGGAGTCCATGTTTGCTAAGATGTCGAAATGTGAATTTGGGATAACTAAATTGTTGTACTTGGGGCACATTATCAGTGCTGAGGGTGTTCGAGTGGATCCGGATAAGATCAAGGCTATCATGGATTGGCCTCCACCCAGGAGTATCGCACAACTCAAAGGTTTCATGGCCCTTTGTGGTTTCTACCATCGTTTCGTCGAAGGATATTCACAGTCAACAGCTCCTCTCACAGATTTGACTCGGAAGGATGCTTTCGAGTGGACAGATAAGACCCAGCAGTGTTTTGACAGGTTTAAGGAATTGATGAGCGCTTGTCTAGTTCTATCCATTCCTGATTTCAGCAAACCATTTGAGCTTCATTGTGATGCTTCAAGACAGGGAGTTGGGGTAGTTCTGATGCAAGATAAGCACCCCATTGCATTTGAGAGTAGGAAGTTGAGAGGTGCTGAGAGGGGTTACAACATTTACGATAAGGAAATGTTAGCCATTATGCATGCATTGGCTAAATTCAGACAGTATTTGGTGGGTTGCAAATTCACAGTCAAAACAGACCACAATAGTCTGAAACATTTCCTTGGGCAAAAAGACTTGAATGACAGGCAACAGAAATGGGTCAGCAAGTTACAGCCTTATGATTTTGACATAGTATCCGTTAAAGGGAAGAAAAACATTGTTGTTGACGCCTTGTATCAAAGACCTCACTTGTGTGCTTTAGGAGCGATATCAGATTATTGGAGGGAGTTGATTTCAGCAGAGTATGCAAAGGACAAGTGGGCTACGAGCATTATTGATGGCACAGTGCAGGATGAGAGGTATTCAGTGGCAAATGATTTGATCATCTACAAGAACAAGATTTTGTTGGTACTTGGATATGCTATTAAGCAGAAGATTTTGACAGCTTACCATGACTCACTTATGGCAGGTCATCCGGGGTACTTCAAAACTTACAAACATGTGAGAGAGCGCTTCACATGGAAGGGGCTCAAAACAAATGTATTACAATATGTACGGGAGTCCCAGGTGTGTCAACAGAATAAACATGAGCACTCTTTTCCAGGAGGGTTACTGCACAGTTTGTTGATGGATTTTATCACAGGACTACTTAAGGTCCAACGTCGGGATTGCATCTATGTGGTGGTGGATCGCATAACTAAACTCGCGCATTTCTTTGTCATTGCATCCACATACACTGCGGTACAGGTAGCAAAGTTATTCTTTTGGGAGATATTTAGATTGCATGGAATGCCACAAACTATTGTCAATGATCGGGACAGCAGATTCACGAATCTTTTCTGGCAGGAGCTCTTTAGGTTATGTAGGACAACGCTCACCTCGAGCACTAGCTAGCACCCTCAAACCGACAGACTGACTGAAATAGTTAATAAATGGGTTGAGGGATATCTCTATAACTACATAGCAGGGCAACACAAGGCATGGGTGAAGTGGTTGCATCTTGGTGAGTACTGCTACAACACCACATACCACGTCTATTCAGATGACACCATTCATGGCTCTCTACGGATATGATGCTCTAAGTTTCTTAGATTTACTTTTCCATGATAGCAAGGTACCTAAAGCAAGAGATCTGTTTCAAGCAGGGTTACCCGGGGACGGATCCCCGGCCTAAATCCCCAAGTTTCTGGAACGGGGACGTCCCCGAGACTTGGGGACGGCTTGGGGACATCCCCATGCCGTCCCCAAATTTCAAGAAAAAGCTAGGAACGTCCCCGGGACTTGGGGACGGCTACCCAAAAATCTGGGGAAGGCTGGAAGTCCCGAGGACCACTGGGGACGCCGTAGACGTCCCCTACGCGTCCCGGGGACATCCAACCGTCCCCAATCAAAAAGGCCCAAAAAAAAAAAACTTAAAAAGCCAAAAAGGCTTCCATAGGTGGGGTCGTTTTGTGGGCCCCACCACCACACTTGCCCTAAAAGGCCAAAATCATGGCTCTATATGGGCACATAAGCAATTTTTTTATTTCAATGTGCTTTAGCAACAGTCTAATTTTTTTGTTTTGCAGCAGCAAAGGCCTCTGATATTGATGCCATGTTGGCAGCAGAAGAATAGGACCAACAGTGTGCTTCATTTTTATTTTCTAAATTTTGATTTTTATGTTGAACTATGAACATGATGATGAAACTTTATGGCAGCACCTAAGCCTTTGGGCATTTTTAGTTTTACTTTTCTTAGTTTCTATGTTAAACTAATATTTTTGTTAGCATATGCATATTGACAATCCAATAATGAATTGAAATGGCATTGAAATGTTACTATTTACTTTGAGTATTTACTAAATGGCATTGAAATGTTGTATGTTAAGGTTATATGATGTTTAAATGGCATGCATTGTCCATATTTTCATATGAATGTAATGTATACTTGTAAATTTCCTTATATATTTGAATATTTCCCTATATTTACATAGCCATCCCCTTTGCCTTCCCCTGCCATCCCCAAAATCGGCAAAAAAATTTGTCGTCCCGGAAACCCGTCCTACCGTCCCCAGCCGTCCCTGTCCCGGAAACTCGGCGTAACCTTGGTTTCAAGACAATCTGTATATCATGAGATATTTGAGGGAAAATATGCAAAAAGGCACAAAACCACCAGAAATAGTACGCAGATCAGCATAGAGTAGAGCAATCATTCGAGGTGGATGATATGGTTTACCTCATGCTCCAGCCCTAGAGGCAGTCCTCCCTTAAGAGGAGTGGGACAAAAAAGCTAAAGCCACGATACTATGGGCCCAACTATACACTAAATTTTGCACCCTGCGAAGCGCTTGAACCTAAAAATCTAGTATAACATGGGAATCACTTCTAGGTTGTGGGACCTCTGCTAACTGAAGTGAAACCTCCAGATTCTACGTCGGTTCCTCTTGGATAATCACCTTATCTGCTTTTAACATGAAAGTAAACTCCGGAGGAAAAGGGATAGAAGGAGAACTGAAGGGAAGTGAATGAAAAGCAAATTATCCTACTAGGTGATACACCGAAGGTAACATGAATCATAACACAGTGACCAAACTAGCATGAAATTCCTGAATCTAGCAGAGCACAACTTTCTGAATAGGTTTGCATAAGTATTTCATAGAGAGGTCTGGAATGAAAAGAGGCTATTCAAGGAAAGAGAAGATTTCACAAACAATAGTATATCCAAGGAGATAGACACAGACTATGACCTGCAAACAAACATCCACTCCAGCAAATAGCCCAGGAATGAGCAAAATGACAAGGGATGAACAAAATCCACAAGATCATCTAAATCAATCACCCGCAGTAGTGCACAAAGATGCAGAAAGAAAGAAGGCTCAAGAACTCCAAGATTTCTCTAACATTAACCACTATATTATGCTTCAGTAAGAGAAATACATACAAGAAAAAGCTTGAGGACAGAGAAAATGTCACAGAAAACCTTTGCATAATCTGGAATTCAATGAGAAATTACAAACTGATGAAAACCTGAGGGCAGAGAGTATGCCACAAAAAGTCTTGCATAAGCTGAAAAACCTAGCTACGAAAGCACTAAAAACTACTTATATACAACCTCCCCTAGCACACAGGCTCATGAGTCAATCCATCTGATCAGTTAGGGCAGAATTAAGGTTACAATAAATATCCATTAAACAATGCAGAAACCCTAAAACAGTCAAGTCTGCTCATCAATGCGCTCGGGAAAATATCTCAGAAGATTAGATATGGTTATGAATATATCTCTACTCACCGTAAATTTGATCAGAATAAGCAGCAGACTCATCTACCCTGTCTGAGACTTGAAAGACCACGCCACCGCCATGAAACCCTGAAATCAGATTTGAATATTTGAATATCTGAATTACAACGGTCACAGGTGGCGCGAGGAGTCTGTATCAATGGTTGAGAGAAAAGACCTGACTCTGTTTAAAGCACAGGCGTGGATCTTTTCTTATTTTTACCTGGGTATCTTATTTTGGATCTGATTGAGCCACGCGACACGCAGGCGCAATGCCTTAAAGATTAACTATCCTCATCTTGGCCATCGAGGGATTACGCCAACCGTTAGATCTTCCTTGTTGTGTCTTTATCTTTAGTTCTGGCCTTAGCCTTAACTTGCCTTTGACTCATCTTTCACCTCGGGTGTCTGAAATCCTTTGTCTCTGAGTCGCTAGATCATTTCTTTAACTCTGAGTTTATTCTGAGATCTCACGTCAGCCATAAGGTCCAACCTTGATCAACTCTAAATCAACGATCTGTGCTGAATCTCTGAACCTTACGAGCATATTCCTTTTCATTGCAAGATTACACGAGAACCACAAGATCAAAACACGATCGACGGCTCAGAACTAAACCTAACTTTAACTTTACCACAACTCTGATTCATCTTGATATCACGCGACTGAGCGTATCTCACAATCTCCAAGTATCTGGCCTAACCATGGTTTAATTCAAAGAGCTAGCGCTAGCCCTAAGATTATCTCAGCATCAACTCCCACGATTTTATCTTTGCAAACTCTGAAACTAGCTTGACTCCAGCTGCCTTGACCATGATCTATTCAGAGATTCAGCAACTGAAGGAAAATCTAAGTCGCTGGCTAAAAAGCCAACCCAAGGGTTTATTCTGAGATCTCACACCTTCCACAGGATCAGATTTACATCGACGGCTCAGATCACAACTTGGTGGGCCCATCTTAAACTTTGTCGGACTTGATCGTAACCCTAGTCTATCTGGAGATTCAGCGACTGAAAGAAAATCTAAGTCGTTGAATGATTACTTAGTCCCGGGGTTTATTTAGAGACTTCACGCCAGCCACAGGATCTGATCTGCATCAACGATCTGTGCGTAATCTCCCGATCTTTGCTAACCTTTGACTTTGTCTTGAGATCTAGCGCAAGCCACACATCTTGGATGAGATTGACGATCTGTGTTAAGTCTCCAAATCTTTTCCTTAACCTCAAGTCCATCCGGAGATTTGGCGACTAAGGCAAAAAGCAAACCATGTCTAAACCCTGAGTCAGATTACGAGATCACGTAACTAAAGCTATCTCTAAGTCTCCAAATGAATTCCTTGACCCTTGGTTTATCACGAGATCTAGCGCATAGCACACGATCAAAATCAAATCAACGATCTGCGCTTAATCTCCAGATGGAAAGAGCATATTCTTTTTTCTTTCGAGATTACGAGACTAAGGCAATCTTGAAGTCGCTGAATGAAAAAGAATATTCCCTCCGGGTTGCGCGACTAAGAGATAACCAAGGAAAAGATAAAGCGCACATGATAAAATAAGAACTCAAGTGGCATGGAAAAGGTAATGAAGAATTAGACTGGGCCACCAAGAACTTAGGGTTTACACGAATTCATAGGGTTTTTTGCATTTATGTCTTCATGACATGAACTAGGGGTAAAACCAGTGACCTAGCAATATGCAGAGAATAAGATAAAGACCAGAAAGCATGACAGAAACATACAAGTTGGGCTCTACCCTTGTGGGAGCCTCATTTACTCCACTTGTAGCTAAAATTTGACAGGATGGGAAATTTGGGTAACATTTTTGGCGATTTCTGTTGAATGTTAGCCTGCTAGACATATAAAACAAGTGGCCTATTGACATTCCAATGGGCATAGGAGTCTGCATTAACACAAAAACCTCTGGGAGGCAGGAAGATTGAAACCAGGAGGGAACCAGCTAACCAAAACAGGAAAAAACTATATACAAGCAGAAACTAACTAATGTGCACATGCACTTTGAGGAAAGCAGGAAAACTAACCTATTCTAAACTAACCAGTACAGAAAACTGGTTAAACAAAACTATTCACCGGATTGTTAAAATAGCTACCCTTTATCCTTAGGATATCTTGCATTACAAGCATAAGGATAGCCACTGAGACATGAGGCACATAAAAGTATGTCAGGAAATAATGAATTGCCTCTTGAAAAATAGAATCAACCTCACTCACCTCAAATTGATCTTATGAGGATGCTTCATTCATCTCTTCCTGGGCCAAGTATCTGATGGGGCAGCCTCTTGAGATGACATAGTTGGAGCTATCCTTAATGGTGTCCTTTTTATGATCTGCATTCAAATCTTGAGAGTTAATCTTCAACACAGGCAATCTTGTCAACTCATTCTCCATGGTCAGAGGATCGTTATCCTTAATAGAACAAGCAGAGAGCTCCTCAAAACTGTCAAAATCCTGAAGGCCTTTAGGAACAACCAGTTTCCTATCATCAAGCTTCATACACATCCTCTATGATGCTCTCCAAATAATTTTCCCCAAGCCTTTGGCTATCTTCTGCATATTGGGAGCTTTCCTCTTTGATTGCAAGCTCATGAATTGATTTGTCATCATAATGGCCTATGCCCTCCAACTGTTCTAAAATTGTAGATGTGGTCATGACCAAAGTTGCAAGACTCTCACTCGGCTAAAACTCGCCAAGGCCTGAAAAAAAAAATTTGGGAAAAACTCGGCCAGTTTTTGGAAAAAACTCGGGAACTTAAAAAACAGCTTAATTTTAATTAGAAATGCATTTTTTTTGCAAAATTCAATGAGAAGATGCATCCAATGAGTTAATTAATTAGAACACAAAAGAAACAAGTTGAGTTTAGATATATATAAACGCATACGAGAGAGAAACTAGAGGGTCTAGTCCTTGTAGTAGAACCCTGCACTGGGCGTGACTGTGCCTCCTCGCTCGGTATCTCTAATGATGTGTGTGACTCGCTCTCCATCCTGGTATTTCATACTCATAGTATGAATCTATGGTGCTTGATCATTGATCAATGGCAAATGTCAAAGTCTTCATAACTAGCGCTTAGGTAGTCTTTGTTGGTGGTTGTTTTCAAGTCCCTAGGGCTGGCAATGAGGTTTGAGTGATTTTGGCCTGTTGGTAAGTCATGTCTGTCTGGGATTTGGGCGAGAGCTAAGCTAAGTTTGTCATAGAGATGGGGTCAAAACCAAGTGATTTGTGATAAAACGAGTTAAAACCCTTTGAGAATCCTTTTGCCAGCTTCATTTGACCTTAGAAAGCCATGATAGATTGTGGGAGGTAACCCTACTGAAGTTTGTTGAATCCTGAAATTTGGCTAAGTCTGGAATTTTTTGAAAACCCCCAAAATCTAGAATCTGCACCTTAACTCCTATGAAGCTGGAACCTATCTCAAACATCCTGAAAAGTATTTATACAAATATAACTTAAAGTATAAGAAATTAAATAAATCAGACTTATACTTAGATGTTATATTTGTATAAATCCGCCCGCCACTAAACTGCAAAACTGGAAACTCAAACCCAACTGCTGCCAATGTGAAAATTAGAATGAAAAAGACTTTTTTTGCCTTTAGCAACGCCCAGAAAAATGCAGGCGAGTTTTTAACTAAAACTCGGCGATTGTCGAGTTGCGAGTTTTTTGCTGAAAAACTCGCGGAGGTCAAATACTCGGCGAGTCTTGCAACTATGGTCATGACCATGTCTGCCTCATCCTGTTCAACAAAACTAGGGAGCTCATCCAACAAAGACAAGGCATCTTCCTCTTTATCACTACCTTGCTCATGGTGATCCTTCTATCCTAATTGACCTTCAGCCATAGGTAATGGCATGTCTTCCTCTCTTTCAACAAAAAGCGGAAGCTCATCAAATAAATCAACCAAGAGCTCAGGTTGAGCATCAATCTCCATTTCTTCACCTTGTTGTCCCAACCTATCATGGTCGTTACTCAACACTGACACCTCTGATTTTCTCTCCTCTTCATCACATGAAAGCTCATCCACCATAAGTCCTTGCTCTGATGCTTGACTAGTATCCTTGAAAAGACATGGCATGTGATAGCCAGGAGGTAGATTCCATGAAAGTTGCCATGGCAGCTCAGTATCTTGAGGGACCTGGGGGGTTTCTTGGGATAAACAATTGTCTTGAACAGACTGCCCTTGTAGAGTGGTGGACTAAGTTTTAAGCATAGGCTCTTGGAAAGAGAGCTTTCCCTTAAAACTTGGGATTTCAAATCTAGAGTGTTCAGAGGTAGTCTTAGAGGGCAGACTCTTTCTAAAGCTTGGGAAATTGAAGACCCTATCATTTTGGTGTTGCTCACTTGCAACCGCTTCTGTCTCAATATAATCCTTAGGTTGTTGTTGACCATAATAAGGCTGCAATTGTTCTATAGCAGGTTCATTTGCTTGAAGGATGTTACTAAAGCTTGGAAATGAACACTCTATAGGTTCTTCATTTGTAGGCTCTTGGAACATGGGAGTACTCCAGCTTGGAAATCTAAACTCATGAGATTTAGGAGACTCACCTTCCCCAAAAGGCCTGAAGCTTGGAACCTTACATTCAAGAGCCTTTTGTTCAGCAATTTGTGATCCCAGCCATGTTGTTGTGGCAACAATTTGGCGATCAAGCTCTTCTTCCCATTGGTTCCTTTGCTGCTCATCACAAAAACTCTCTGCCACTTGGCTGGAAACTAATTCCTGCTCATAACTTTGAGCTTTCATGCACTCCTTAATCTCAGACGCTTGCTTAATCAAGTCAAGCAACATACTTTTTGTCTCTTCCCAAATATCTTCATGCTGATTAGGCATAAAATAGTTTCCTTGGGACTGGACAAAATTCTGAGTCTGCTGCCAATCAGGCTGAGAAGGGGGGGTGTGTGGTAAGCATCATGAACCTGCTGCTCTTGACTCTTGTTGTTTCTTTTGAGCCCATGATGCTTCCCGTTGGAGAGCATGCTCATAAGCTTGTGCAAGGGCATATTGATTAGGGGCATGTTCAACATATTGGCAGCCTGCTATGATATGGTAGCTTGGACTAAAAACCGCATTTGGATGATTTTCATATGGTTGCTTAGCCCATTGAACATTATTCTCATGATATGTTGGTGAGTAACCTGACTGTCCATAATAACTTGACATCTCTACTCATGCAATTAGCTGGAATCTTGAATATGAAAGATTTGAAACATACCAGCACTTGATCCTTTGAAACCAATAGACCTTCCAGAGTTGCCAGATATGCAAGACAATGACCACTTCTAGGTCTATATTATGTTATCAACATATCAGAGATAACATAGCTTTAAAGGATGAACTTCTTTTTGTGGTCCCACCAGATGTGCCAGAATTGTTATACACTAAATTTTGCACCCTGCTAAGCGCTTGAGCCTAACAATCTAGTATAACATGGGAATCACTTCTAGGTTGTGGGACCTCTGCTAACTGAAGTGAAACCTCTAGATTCTAGGCCGGTTCCTCTTTGATAATCACCTTATCTTCAATTAACATGAAAGTAAACTTGGAAGGAAAAGGGATAGAAGGATAACTCAAGGGAAATGACTGAAAAGCAAATTATCCTACTAGGTGATACACCGAAGGTAACATGAATCATAACACAGTGACCAAAACTAGCATGAAATTCCTGAATCTAGCAGAGCACAACTTTCTGAATAGGTTTACATAAGTATTTCATAGAGAAGTCTGGAATGAAAAGAGGCTATTCAAGGAAAGAGAAGATTTCACAAACAATAGCATATCCAAGGAGATAGACACAGACTATGACCTGCAAACAAACATCCACTCCAGCAAATAGGCATACTAATGAGACAAAATGACAAGGGATGAATCAACTCTAAATCAACGACCGCGCTGAATCTCTGAACCTTACGAGCATATTCCTTTTCATTACGAGATTACACGAGAACCACAAGATCAAAACACGATCGACGACTCCGAACTAAACCTGAGTTTAACTTTACCGCAACTCTGATTCATCCAAAGATCACGCGACTAAGCGTATCTCAAAATCTCCAAGTATCTGGCCTAACCATGGTTTAATTCAGAGATCTAGCGCCAGCCCTAAGATTATCTCAGCACCAACGACCACGATTTTATCTTTGCAAACTCTGAAACTAACTTGACTCTAGCTGCCTTGACCATGATCTATTCGGAGATTCAGCGACCGAAGGAAAATCTAAGTCGCTGGATGAAAAGCCAACCCAAGGGTTTATTCCGAGATCTCACGCCTTCCACAAGATCAGATTTGCATCGACAGCTCAAATCACAACTTGGTGGGCACATCTTTAACTTTGCCTGACTTGATCGTAACCCTAGTCTATCTGGAGATTCAGCGACTGAAAGAAAATCTAAGTCGTTGAATGATTACTTAACCCCGAGGTTTATTTGAGACTTCATGCCAGCCAAAGTATCTGATCTGCATCAACGATCTGCGCGTAATCTCCCAATCTTTGCTAACCTTTGACTTTGTCTTGAGATCTAGCGCAAGCCGCACATCTTGGATGAGAATGACGATCCGTGTTAAGTCTCCAAATCTTTCCTTAACCTCAAGTCCATCCGGAGATTTGGCGACTAAGGCAAAAAGCAAACCATGTCTAAACCCTGAGTCAGATTACGAGATCACACGACTAAAGCTATCTCTGAGTCTCCAAATGAATTCCTTGACCCTTGGTTTATCACAAGATCTAGCGCACAGCACACGATCAAAATCAAATCAACGGCATGCGCTTAATCTCTAGATGGAAAGAGCATATTCCTTTTTCTTTCGAGATTACGAGACTAAGGCAATCTCGAAGTTGCTGAATGAAAAAGAATATTTCCTCCGGGTTGCGCGACTAAGAGAGAACCAAGGAAATGTTAAAGCGCACATGATAAAATAAGAACTTAAGTGGCATGGAAAAAGTAATGAAGAATTAGACTGGGCCACCAAGAACTTAGGGTTTACACGAATTCATAGGGTTTTTTGCATTTAGGTCTTCATGACATGAACTAGGGGTAAAACCAGTGACCTAGCAATATGCAGAGAATAAGATAAAGACCAGAAAGCATGACAGAAACATACAAGCTGGGCTCTACCCTTGTGGGAGCCTCATTTACTCCACTTGTAGCCAAAATTTGATAGGATGGGAAATTTGGGTAACAGGCCCTTCAAAGTAATTAGGAGGATTGGGGAAGTAGCTTATGAGTTAGAGTTGCTAGCAAACAGCACGATACATAACGTATTTCATGTGTCACGCCTCAAAAAGGCACTGGGACACAATGTGGTGCTTTCAGTAGAGTTGCCTCCTCTCGATGACGAGGGGAAGTTGGTATTGGTTCCTGAAGCTACCTTGGATACAAAGAGCATACACTTCGGAGGAGGACTATTAGAGAGTACCCGGTGCAGTGAAAGAAATTACCGAGTGAGGATGCTACATGGGAGAGAGGATATCTTGCAACATCTAGGATTGAGATTGCTTAAGGACAAGCAATTTCAAGGGGGCGGACTGTGTTGTCCTCTTCTTGAGACAGACATGATGAGACTAGTCGTTAGCCCATTCTGTCATGGTCCCAAGGGCTAACTAGGACTTCAAAGGGATATTGAGGTTATTTGGCCTAGGCAAATTTGATTACAGGCCAAACGGAGCACGTATGATGAATTTTGGGGAAGACTTACTATTTTTAGTAAGACGGCAAAGGGGGCAGTGCCTTTATTTTTCAGTGGTTAGATGTGATGCATCTCGTCACGCTCTTTCCGATGAGCTATTACTCACAGGATTCTGAGATCGTTTGCTATGTCTTTTTAATATTTGAAGATGTCTATAAAGTGACCATTTAAAATTAAATATTTTAATGTCTTATAAAGCCACTTCACAAAAATCAAATCACCCCTTTAAAAGAGGTACATGGACGACTCAATACAGGAAAAAGAATATTTTATTTATACATTGCATATATCCCACATTGTGAATGCAAAAGGAGTCGACTTGTAAGGAGGATTATATGAACAATGTTTGGGAGCCGTTTTGGGGTATGCTGAATATGATATTAAAAATACTAGTTATGTTTCGAACTTCTGAAGTTTTTGAGAAGATTGGTATTCAAGGCTTTGGAGGACGTTCATCCCCTTAGCTAACTCTTTCCTTTCTGTTGAGACTACAAAGTCAGAAGAGATCGGAAGACTTGAGTTCACAGATTTACAAGTGGACGACTTGGTAATAGTTTTTTCTGGAAACGGTTTTGTTGCATGATTGTTGATATCTTTGTGGTAATATCTGTAGCTGTACTTCTGCCAAATATATGTGTTGAGACTGGACATTTTGCTGCTCACTTGGACTGTGAATAGACTGGTTGATCTGCTAGCGATAGCTGTACTGATTACTGGGAAGTGCTGAAGCAAGTTAGGGGTTGTTTTGAAACTTGGTGGAGGAGAACATCTGAAAATATATATAGCCAAGTATTACACCTGCTGGAAATCACATGAATATCTGTTATACTGAGACCTGAGTCACTAGAAGAACCAACAACAACCTGAAAATAGATTTTAGAGTGGACGGTGAGCCCACAAGAAGCCCAGAACTGCAATACAACTTCCTGACTTCATGCATGACTTTCTGAAGGATGAATACGTGAGCTGTAGCTGCTCTTATCGTTAAAAATCTTTATGAAATCAACATGTCAGGTTTGCAAACATCACTCTCTTTAATTGAAATAAGACAATGCTCTAAGAAATAAAATCTGATATTTTTTCTGGAGGTTAAAAAGGTTATGATATTCAGTTGTTTTGTTAGATCTAAATGTTTGGCATTCTACTCAATGAAAACAAGTTGCAGCTATCATTACCTGCCCAGAACGATTTAGCATTTAACACAACAGGAAAAAAGAAACAAATAAACAAACTTGGTGTGAAAGGTTGCCTGCAAACTATTCGACAAAATTTCCATGAGCTGAAACATAAAGAAAATCAGATGCATAACATGTTAGTCTACTACACAGAGCTTGGCATCTTGCTAGCCTGTGTTCGATTCATGCGTGACAAATATCAGAGGTATTGGTAGCAAGAGAAGGAAGCTGCCATGGTTGATAAAGAAGATGACAATCCTCAAGAATTCGTCAAGGAGACCAAAGGTTTTCAAACTAGCATGAGAGGTTCTATGGTATTAATGGTCCAACTTCTATGGGGATTGAACCAACAATGGGGCAGTGGTAGACCTATATAGAGTGGAGGAAAAAGGAGCAGCTCTGGTGGTAAGGCATCAGCCAATATAAAAAGTTTCAGGGCCAAATTTCTGGAAAAAGGAGCAGGAAGCAAAGAGGAAGAGCCACCTAAATAGAAGGATGAAATGACAAAACTTCATGATGAACACTATGCCTTAACCACTGCCACACACACAGATGTGACTTTCGTAGAGTTCTATGAGATGATGACAAGGAGTGGGCATTGGAGGAGAAGGTATGAAGAGAGGAAGGACATTCAACACCCTTTGGGAAAGATCATCGTTCCAACATTTGATGGATCCAACAGCTCCTCAATAAAGTTTTGATTGCAAAAATTAAACACATTTCTCATTGAATCAAATGTTAGAAGAAAAGGCTATCAAATTTGCCACCTTGCATTTTAAAGGAATAGCTCACAAATGGTGATATCATAGTATCGTAACCCAAGGGCATGACTCAATCACCACTTTGGAAGATTTCAACCAAAGATTGACAAAGAGATTTGGTAGAAGAGATCGAGAAATCCTTTTCAAGGAGTTACATAGTTGAAGCAAGAGGATAACGTAGAAGAATACATAGCGAAATTTCAGAGGCTTGCAGTGATCAATCCAAAAGTGACTCAATCCAAAAGTGACGGAAAGAAAACTCGTAGTCCTTTTGTAGAAGGCCTAGTTGAACCCTCAAAGGTTTAGTGTGATGTCCCCTTTTTAGAAGGTGTCGGGGATGTGGTATTGTTAGCCCACCACTGCAACCCTCTTGGGCTAATGATTTGATTTGAGGGTCTTTGGTAGAGAACTTACTGTTTATAGTAAGTTGATTTGAGTCGGTTTCCATTTTTGGCTGGACGATTTGGTGATAGGTTTGGCAATGTTCCTGATATTGGCATGGTATTGGCAGAGTTGTGTTTAATGAGTTGATTATAATTAATTAAGTTCATCTTAATTAATTATATAATAAAAAAAAAACTCGATATTATAAGTGAAGCCGACTTGATATTAATGTGGAGTTATTTAATGTCTCATTAATGGCTTATAATACTTGGCACCAACTAGGATTAAGGAAATAATATTTTATGATATTTGAAATATTTGAATTTGCTATGTTTTTGCAAGTTCAATGTCTTAAGTTATACGTGGTGTGAAGGAGAAGCCACTGGTGCGGTTTGATGGGTGAAATATAAGTGTTTGGAGAAAGGAATCGAACCAATTTTTACATGACATATTATTTCTCTTGGCTTTCTCTCTTCTTGGACAACTGGCGTAAGGGTTTCCTGCAAATATTCTCTCTAAGAATTCTAAATTCTTTGTTGATCTTCAGCACTCTGAGCTGGCGCAACCATTCCAACGATCTGTGCGAACTCGTGCTTCAAAAAAAGTACTTTGTCAATTGTTGTGCAAGGCGCGAGGGTTTAAATATTGTTTACCAACATTTATGGCAGCTGATGTTTAGAGGCCGATTTACATAGACGACTCAGCCTTTGGCGTAGGAACTCTTTAATATGGTTGCTGAAAGACATTGGAGAATTACGGTATCAGTCACATGAGTTTCAAAAACGGTTCAAAGGTGTTAAATATTCCAACATCACATCTTGATCATCTATTCCAGTGCCAAATCAATATTGGTTGAAGTCTCAGCTTCAAATAAGAGCACATTCCACTACAGCAACATAATCCAGGTTCATTAATAATAATTTTGTTATGCTAGTTGCTTATGTAAATAGTTCCCTAACGTGTTTGCTAATAAATCAAAGGTGTGGTTGCAAGGCTTGGGTTTCAATTTCTCTAGTTGCCAGCATTTTTTCTTTACATTTACTCATTATTGAAAAATAAAAAATTTATATATTTCCAAAAAATACAAAAAAAAGCACAACATTTCAGAAAAAGACATTCAAAACAATTCTACAGCAACCTTGATTGAGTAGAGCCAGCAGGCTTCTTACATTTAGTAAGGGCATTTGATCCAAATTCATTGCAAGAAACCATTAAGAGACCTCTAAATTTGGAGGATTCAATGACTAAGGACAAATTCTAATCCAGGAGAGTACCTCGTATTACGCCAAAGAAACCTTTTCAAAAGAGCACGCCACCTCCCAAGTTAACATCCCCTAAGCCAAATTAAACAGAGGTGTCTAAAAATGAATTTCGAAGGGAAAAGCTATATTTGCAGACATCCATGTCAACCAGGAGATGGTTTTTGTGGAAAGGAAAAATACATTACATAGAGGTAGTTTCTGGTGTGGATACAAAGAATGATAAGCTTGAGCCCGAGAAAGTTGTGGCGGAGATTGAGCATGAGTGCTACGAAGGAGAGCACCCAGAAGGTACACTTGCAGCACTTTTAGGGGCACCTAGATATAATTCTTTCCATGATGAGGAGTTTGGCATGGACAAAGGGTGACTATTCTTATTGATGGCAGGGCTACTCACAATTATATTAGTGAAGGGCTAGTGACAAATGGGATTGAAGAAAAAATACTTTGAAGGGTTTAATGTTACAGTTGCAAGTGTGACAATTCTTCCTTGTAATAAAAATATTCTGCAGATGGAGTTGTCTATACAAGAGCATAAGATGCAGCATGATTTCTATGTTATCAGCATAGGAGATACATATATAATCTTAGGAGTGCAATGGTTGTAGTCGCTTGACAAATATGAACAGAGTTATCAAACTATGGAGTTAGTGTTCCAATCTAATGGGAAGAAGGTAGTTCTACATGGTCTTTCTAATGGTGGACCCATGATGGTTTTAGCTAAGAGGATGGAGCAAGCCTTTCATAGAGACCAAATAGCATGGAAAGCTGAATGCTTAATTATAGAAACAACACGACTCTCAAAGGATAGGAAGACCTACAATGTGGATAGTCCATCCAATTTGTATAAGCATAGCAAGGATTTTGATGACATTCCTCCTGAACTACCACCAGATAGATGTTTTCAGTATGTGATTGTGCTTGAGGAGGGAGCAAAACCAATTATTACAAGTGTATACCGTCATCCCAGGAAATACAAGGAAGAAATTGAGAAGGCGATCAAAGAACTATTGGATATGCAACATATAAGGCCTAGCTCTAGCCCATTTGCTTGATCCATAATTTTGGTTAAGAAGAAAGATGAGACTATGAGGATGTCCATCAATTATAGAGCTCTCAATGAAAGGACAATTAAAAATCACTCTCTCATACCTAGTATCAACAAATTAATCGATGAACTTCAAAGAGTGGTGTATTTCTCCAAGATTGATTTGTGATCAGGGTACCACTGGATTAAGGTAAGAGATGAGGATTACAGAAAGCAGCTTTCAGATGTCACTATAAACATCATGAGTTCTTACTAATTCCATTTGGATTAACCAATGTACCTGCCACCTTCTAGGCATACATGAATCAGGTATTCATTCTTCAGTTGAATAAATTTGTATTGGTTTTCTTTGATGACATTTTAATTTACAGTAAAACATGGGAGGACCATATGAAGCATTTAGATGAAGTGCTTGCCATACGTGAGCAGCATTTCTTTTATGCCAAGGTCTCCAAATGTGGGTTCAGGTTGACTGAAATTCTATATTTAGGGTTCAAGATTAGTACTCAAGAGGTTAATGTAAATGAAGAGAAGATCAAGGAAATCCAGGATTGGCCTAGACCGAGGAATTTGACACACTTGATGGATTTGTGGGACTTTGCAACTATTACAGAAGATTTGCAAAAGGATTCTCACAACTTGCAGAGCTCCTTTGACAAATTTAACAAAGAAAGGGACATTCTATTGGAGTCGAGAAACCTAGCAAGCCTTTGATAAACTTAAGGTGGTAATGAATTCATGTCTTGTTTTGGCAATTCCAAATTTCTTGCTACCAATTGTTTTTAAAATGCAATGCTTAAGGAGAAGGAATGGCTGTCTTGATGCAAAATAAACACCACATAGCATATGCGATTAGGAAGCTCAAGGAGACAAAAGGAATTTCTTCATTTATGACAAAGAGATGTTGGCTATCATGCATGCTCTAGCCAAATTTCAACAATACTTGGTTTGTGGGAAGTTTGTGGTCAAAACGGTTCATAATAGTTTGAAATTCTTGCTCAACCAAAGGGATTTGAATGATAGGAAGCAAAAATGGGAAAACAAACTTCAAGTCTATGTTTTTGACATTGAGTATATAAAAGAGAATAATAATGTGGTGGATGATGTACTCTCTTGGAAGCTTGATTTCTGTTTTATAACTGATATATCTGCTGATTAGGCTTCTATAAAGGCTGAGTATGTTAAGAATTCAGTTGCTAATGATATTTTGGAGGGAGCTTGCAAGATGATGGGTTTAATATGGTTGATGACGTCATCCTCTACAAAGACCAACTGTATCTTTTACCTGAATCCAAGATTAAGAAGAAGATTTTGACGGCATGTCATGAGTCATGACACACCACTTTTTGGTCACCCAGGTTTCTACAAGACATAAGCAGGTGAGAAAGCATTTTTCATAGAAAGGATTTATGATGTGTTACAGCATGTTAGAGAGCGTAGGGTATGTCAACAAAATAAAATAAAGCATGTTTTTATAGCTGGTTTATTGCATGCCCTACCCATTCCAAATCAGAAATGGGAGAACATATCCAAGGATTTCATTGCCGAGTTGCCAAAGGTACAAGGTAAGGATTGTAAATATTAAAATATGTGGTTGTTGATGGGCTCACTTTCATGCAGTTTATTTGGAATATAAATCCCCACAAGTGGCAGATCTGTTTTTCAGAGAGATTTTCAAACTTCTTGGTTTGCCAAAGAACATTGTAAGTGACAAGGACATCAGGTTTCTCAGCTTGATTTGGCAAGAACTTTTTTGATTGACAGGTACAGAGTTCACATCCAAGACTAGCTATCATCCACAAACTAATAGGAAAACTAAGATCATGAACAAATAGATAGAGGGCTACTCAAGGAACCGTGTTAAAGAGCAGCAAACAACTTGGATCAAGTGGTTGCATTTCAAAGTACAACATATAACATGTCAACTGGTATGGCTTTCTTTAAGGCACTTTATGGGTAGGATGCTACTTCATTTGTGGATTTGATCCTTACGAATAGTTGAGTTCCAAGAGCCAAGAATGTTGTAAAGCAGAGTATGGATCAAGTGGTTGCATTTCAAAGTACAACACATAACAGGTCAACTGGTATGGCTTTCTTTAAGGCACTTTATGGGTAGGATGCTACTTCATTTGTGGATTTGATCCTTACGAATAGTTGAGTTCCAAGAGCCAAGAATGTTGTAAATCAGAGTATGGATATCATGAAAAGTATCAAATTATACATGCAACAGGCCCAAAACTAACGAAATATGTATGCTGGTAGGCATTGAACAAAGATATCTATTGAGGTTCGACATGGTGTTCTTGAGGATGCAGCTCTATAGACAATCTTCCATCAAAGGTTGTGGAGCTGAGAAGCTGAAGCCACGATTTTATTGACCTAATAAGGTATTAAGGAAGATTGGTGAGCTAGCTAATCAGTTGGCACTTCCAAATAACAGAAAAATTCATAATATTTTCTATGTTTCCTTGTTTGAAGAAAGCTCTTGGATAGCAGATTACTCCTTCAAAAGAGCTGCCACCCCTTGACAATGAAGGAAAATTGATCCTAGAACCTAAAACAATGCTTGATGTGAGAGAAAAAAGATTGAGGAACAAGATTGTTCTCGAGTATCTAGTGAAATGGAAGAATCTGCCACTTGAGGATGCAAAGTTGGAAGGAGTTGAGATTATCAAATATCCCAGTCTAAAATCGCTTGAGGATGACCAATTTTGGGACGAGAGGACTGTGATGTGCCCGATGGAGGCTGGGTTGGCTGGCCAAGGGTGACGTTTCTAAACACCCCTTTCTTTTATTTATTTTTTTCTTAGATATAATCGTTAAATAAACGATTAAATAAATGAGTAATATTTAATAATTTTATTGTCTTGGCCAACTCTATTGTTTTTATTAAATAATGTGTAGGGCCAACTTCTCTTATTTTTATCACCTTGCTGCCTTGTTCCCTCAGGCCGACCTGAGGATGAGAAGCATATAAACAAGGGTCTTTTGCTATAATGAGATCATCACAAAATTGGCAAGATTTGCTTCAGCAGCGAAGTGCTTGACGGGACGAAACCCCTAGAAAGCACACAAGGGGTAGGACAATGCCCCTATCTGATTTTCATTAGTTAATTCTTCAACGCGGAGTATATTCATTAAATCACTCGCCAATTCAAGATATTAATCAATAAAGGAAGGCTTCATCAACAGAGGGCAAAGGAAGTAGTTCCTAATCTGAAGTTAGAAAATTAGGAGAAAGCAACGAGCTCCTATGCTAGAACTGCATGCCCGGGATAGGAGTATAGATCCTTATTGCAATCCAATCACCTACATCTGCCAGCGAGCGATGGATCACTATTTATAGACGCAAAGCACAACAAATCATAATCATCCTTCTCAGTGGATGGGATTGCTTTAGTTAGTTATCATCATATTGCGTCACTTCCAAGGCATCTATCACCTATCTCTACACTCCTGGAGTAGTGGACCCACCTGAATCAAAAATTGTTGAAATTATGTATGCAAGATAGTACAATCTGGGCTTTACATTTTGATATGTTGTAAGATTCCTATGCTTTTGAACAGCTTTAGTGATCCGACCCAAGGATTAGTGCAACAGAATTATATCTCTGTAAATTAGGCTATCTATCTTGCATTTTGTTCAATTTACATTTTTTTATGCAAGTATCATTAATGAGCTTGAGCAAGTGTGCAGTCTAAGAATTAAAATTACAAATCTGCAAATTTCTGAGTTTCAAATCTGTGAGCATTTCTTTTGAATTAATTTTTGGTGGAGAGTTTTGAAACATTTCAGTTGTTCATTTAAGTGGTAACTTTGTATGCATCTTAGTAATTTTAAATTTATGGCTTCTGCTATGCCAATCTGATCTTCAAGGAACACTTGAAATCTTCTGTGGTGTTTATAGCTTCTATGCTCGGAAGGAAACTGTGATGAGCCTGACCCGGCTCTTCAATAATTTGGTAATACTCGAAAGCACAAACAAAAACTTGCGAAAATAGAGTATTTTATTATGTCAACAAACAAATATACTTCTCAATTTGCTGTTACTCTTGTTCCCAGCATTATTATTTATTGGATGCAAAAGACTGGAAATTTCATACATTTAACTATTTAATTTAAGTAATGGGAAAATGGAACTTGGATTGTAATATAGTGACCAACGTTGATTGCTGATCAACCCTCCTCAAAGACCCGCAAGAAGAAGACGGAAACCCCTTACGTAGAAGGCTGGTAATTGGTCACACTTGGCACAATTGTCGTAGTTAATACTGCAACCCGCGCAACTATCTCCAGCGCGGCTAATTACTGCCCGTGCTAACAGCAAACGGCCTTCTTGCCACGGCCTCCACTAGGCAGCTCACGCTGTATGCTAGTCACGCGTTTTCCAGCCCAGCCCGTGGTTTCCAGTCAAACCCGCGTTTTCTAATCCAGCGGTTTCCAATATAATTCCGAGATGTGAACAATGGACTCCAATGGCGTCAGCAATGTAGACAATTCCTTCTGCAGTCAGCAACTGCAACACTCCAATTTCAGACAATTTCGATGAAGACACCGATCTAGACTTCTTGTGCAAGCCTCAGTTCAAACTGAATCCGATGTAGAATTCAGAATTCTCTCCAGTTCGTATACAACAGCACGAAGGAGGAAAATTGATCATACAGCAGTGATCAATCAAAGATTAGTTCCAAGAAGAATCACTCTTCTGTAACTAATTTGACCCTTTTAAATCAGCAAGGGCTCAGACAATGTGAGATAATTCTCTAGACCAAGTTTTTATAAAATATAATCGATGATCAACTTCACAAATGAGCTCGAATATATAACCCCTCGGATGCAAGAGTTTCCAAAATTCATCACCTGTTAACCATTCTTAAAAATGTCAACTTCTAAAAGCATTATAATAATAAAGTATTATTATTATAATAACGTAATCATTTTATTAATTAATAACATATTTTTATTAATTAATAATTAAATATCCATTATTCTTCAAATGTTGATTCCTGCATCCACTGTTGTAACCGCTGATCAACTTGGTCCCCAACTGCCCTACCAGAAATAGTAACTGACCTCCAACTGACTTACTATAAATAGTAAGTCCAAAAATAGAAAGTCCAGAAATAGAATCTGAACGCTAAGACCCTCAAATCATTATGTCAACTCACAAGGGTCGCGCTGATGAGCTGACCATATTCAGGTTCCCAAAACATGCTAATTCGGGGACATCACAGTCCGCCCTCCCTGAAATTGCTTGTCCTCAAGCAATCGCAATCCAGGGTGCTGCATAATATCCTCGGGTTCCCAAGTAGCATCCTCATTAGGTAACCCTTGCCATTTGACCAAATATTCATGGATAGTCCTCTGGCGCAACCGTCTCTCATGTACATCCAAAATGGCCTCTGGTATCAGTTCCAGTTTCCCCTCATCATCCAGGGGTGGTAATACAGCAGAAGGAATCACAGTTCGGCCTAGGGCTTCCTTAAGACGCGAAACATGAAACACATTGTGCACTCTGCTGTCCTCAGGT
>MU222202.1:60753-79661 GCA_018584345.1 Thuja plicata | reverse complement strand
AATGTGTCAGAAAGCTCATGTAATACATCAGCTACATGATGCTGGCCTGCGGCTAAGTTTCTGAATGTTTCCCTAGCCTCTCTTTCTATATCTGCTTTAGTGTGCCCGGCCTAGCCTGCTGAGCCACCTGCATTACTATCCCCACCTAGCACCGTACCAAACTAGATATCTGGATCATCCACGTTTGGTGGAGGCGAATGGCCTCGCCTATAATAATGTCTGCCAGGAATGAATCTCTTATCGTCTGCCATAAATAATTCTCCAAATAATAATAAAAATTAATGAACCCGATTTCCCTGCAGGCTGGTAGGAAACCGCTCTGATACCATTGTGATGAGCCTGACCGGGCTCTTCAATAATTTGGTAATACTTGAAAGCACAAACAAAAACTTGCGAAAATAGAGTATTTTATTATGTCAACAAACAAATATACTTCTCAATTTGTTGTTACTCTTGTTCCCAGCATTATTATTTATTGGATGCAAAAGACTGGAAATTTCATACATTTAACTATTTAATTTAAGTAATGGGAAAATGGAACCTGGATTGTAATATAGTGACCAACGTTGATCGGTGATCAACCCTCCTCAAAGACCCGCAAGTAGAAGACGGAAAACCCCTTACGTAGAAGGCTGGTAATTGGTCGCGCTTGGCACAATTGTCGTGGTTAATACTGCAACCCGAGCAGCTATCTCCAGTGCGGCTAATCACTACTCGTGCTAACAGCAAATGCGGCCTCTACTAGGCAGCTCACGCTGTATGTTGGTCACGCGTTTTCCAGCCCAGCCCGCGGTTTCCAGTCAAACCCGCATTTTCTAATCTAGCGATTTCCAGTATAATTCCGAGCTATGAACAATGGACTCCAATGGCGTCAGCAATGTAGACGATTCCTTCTGCAGTCAGCAACTGCAACACTCCAATTTCAGACAATTTTGATGAAGACACCGATCTAGACTTCTTGTGCAAGCCTCAGTTCAAACTGAATCCGATGTAGAATTCAGAATTCTCTCCAAGTTCGTATACAACAGAACGAAGGAGGAAAATTGATCATACAGCAGCAATCAATCAGAGATTAGTTCCAAGAAGAATCACTCTTCTGTAACTAATTTGACCCTTTTAAATCAGCAAGGGCTTAGACAATGTGAGATAATTCTCCACACCAAGTTTTTATAAAATATAATCGATGATCAACTTTACAAATGAGCTCGAATATATAACCCCTCGAATGCAAGAGTTTCCAAAATTCATCACCAGTTAACCATTCTTAAAAATGTCAACTTCTAAAAGCATTATAATAATAAAGTTTTATTATTATAATAACGTAATCATTTTATTAATTAATAACATATTGTTATTAATTAATAATTCAATATCCATTATTCTTCTCATGTTGATTCCTGCATCCACTGCTGTAACCGCTGATCAACCTGGTCCCCAACTGCCCTGCCAGAAATAGTAACTGACCTCTAACTGACTTACTATAAATAGTAAGTCCAGAAATAGAATCTGAACGCTAAGACCCTCAAATCATTCTGTCAACTCACGAGGGTCGCGCTAATGAGCTGACCATATTCAGGTTCCCAGAACCTGCTAATTCAAGGACATCACAGAAACTTCCCTCATAACCAATCCTTATCTTATGGTGGTGCTCCTCAATCCAAAGCAAACCTGAAAATGAAAAATCTATCATAACCCCATATTGATCCCTTGTAGAAAACATATCACCATGAGAATGATTCCTTTAGCTCCATAAGATTGTACTCTTGATATCCTTCCCAAGTTCTATTATCATGTTAGAGTTTTTGTGCCACTGTGTACATTCGAACCAATTTAAAGGTATGTTAGAACTTGGCTCTGATACCAATATTGGTTAAAACAAAAGAAATGAGATTCAAGGGAAATTGGCATAGCTCCCATAAAAAGAAACAGCATTATATTATTCAACATAGTTTATAAAGATGAAGTAGTAAATGCTACAAATAGTCATCACAAGGGAATGTTGTTACAACTATGTTAAAGATTACTAACTACCACTAATAGCTAACTTATTACATACAATGTAAACATATCCTTTAGTATACTATCATCGTAATATTATAACCAAGTAATGTTTTATTGGTCATACTCATAGTCATCTTCACATTTTAGGAATTTTTTGGTTATTTATTTGTCAACAAAAATTTACAATGCCAAGCAGCATAAGCATCCAGATTCAATAGCATTTTTATCTTTGCCTTTCAGCTCTATCACCATCTGTTCTGATTAACCTAGCATAAAGCTACCTTAACATTGTGCTTTCCTAAAACTATTGATACACTTCCCGAATATTTCTTTGATACAAAATTAGGTACTACTTCTTTGTTACATCGAGCTTATCTTGGACCATAACAGTGGTGCCATAAAACCATGTATTCTCTAAGAAAATGGCCAAATATATTAAATCCATTGTAATGGGACCACACATCAATGATAATCAATAATGCATGTGCTAATCAAAAGAACATGATAAAGTAGTAACATGATACAAATAGTCAATACAAGGGACTGTTGTTACAATAGCCTTATTAATGACTACTAACTACCACCAATAGCTAACTTATTACATACAATGTAAACTTGCACTTCATTATATTACTACACTATTATTTTGATCAAGTAACATTTTGTTGTTCATAGTCATCATTCTTTTAGACAATTTTTTGTTATTTATTTAAGCCTATGAAAATTTACAATCCCAAGCACTATAACCATTCAGATTCAATAGCATTTTTTTCTTGGTCATATTGACTTTCAGCTCTATCACCATCTGTTCTGATTAACCTAGCATCAAACTTCCTTAACATTGTGTTTTCCCAAAATTATTGATACACTACCCAACTATTTCTCTGATAAAAAAATTTACTACTTTGTTACATCAAGTTTATCTTGGACCATAATAGTGGTGCCATAAAACCCAGTATTCTACTAAGAAAATGGCCAAATAGGTTAAATCCATTGTAATGTGACCACACACACATCAATGAATAATAAATAATGCACATGCTAATCAAAAGAACATGAAACAAATCATGAAGATTCCTCTGACAAAACTTCAATTCATTGAAACCATCTCAAACAAGAAAACTCTAAATTCCTTAACGCTAAAGAAAATATAACAATCTATTATTTTAAACTTCAGGTTGTGAAGTGAAAGCAGTTAAATATTTAGATGCAAGAATTTTTTGTGTCATCAAAAAATGAACCAAAAGTCATAAAGTTCATCATACCGTGCTTCCAATAAATGCTGATAGATTAGGCAGCTCAAAACAGAATTGATATGAATTTTGATTATTTTCCTGCTTCAAAATCATTCTATAAGAAAGTTGCACACAAACTTGAAAATAATTTCTCTTTAATTCATGAACTGCATTTTGAAAGAAAGGAGATGTATTAATGTCTTCAAATGACCAAAGTAGATCAATGGGGCTGACAAAGAACATCCACTTATGTTACAGAAAGTTAGGAAAAGCAAGTAAACAGCGGCAACAAAGAAGTAGTATTTCATTGACATTACAAGTTCAACATTCTAAAACATATGCTCAAAAAAGTCCAAAGGAAACTCGTTACAACCTGAAGACAGGCTACCAATTCCAAAGGATCAATGTTCGCATCGATTTCAATCTTTGATCTCCTAGCAAGAATGACCTGGTCTTTGGATGCAGGTAAAAAGAAATCTATTCATTATAAAATCAAATGAATTAGGCATTCTTGTATTATATAAGCAATGAGGAATAATTTTATTCTTGCAAGACACTAAATATGAATCACTTTGGTGCGAGAATTCATGAAACAAGATATGACTGTGCAGGGAGAATTTTGATGAACCAATTCAGCATTATAGTGTGTACTAATATTTTGTGACTCAAAATATTGAAGAAAAATATATCTCAGAAAAAATCCAAACAGTTTTGACACTATAGATAGAGAAGGCATTCACAATACACTCCTGTCTTTTTCTTACATCAAGGATGGGTATTGACAAGTAACAAATATTATTTTAACTAGTTAATTTTCAACATGTCAACAATTCTGTCATCTCTTTCTACAAACATGCTAAATACACAGTGTATCATTGATGTTATCCACCATAAGAGAACAAAAATAAAATCTTAAACTTGTATGCATTTGTCTGTAAAACAATTATTTTTATACTCAACAAGAGGGTAGTGAGACTTTGATATAGATGTAATTCAAATAATATCATGTCTTTACAAAGGTGGTTATAATTGAAACGCGGGAAAGGAAATATTTGCATGAAATTTGTACTTTCTTAAGACAAGTATTACTCTTGTATACCTCCAGCAACATATGGTGAAAACTTTGTACGTAATAGCCATGAGTCAAACCAAATTTGTCACAATATATGTAATGTCCCCTTTTCTACAGTAGTGCATATTATGCCTGATTAGCCTATCTAGCCATCCGGATAGTCTAATGGCCACTTTACAGAGGATGTCAGTCAGTCACATGGTTACCCGGGCATTTATTTAATATCTGAGTTCAGTCTCTATAGTTGGGATACTTTATTTCATAAAGTAATATTATAAAGTCACTTTAATGTTATAACTTTAAGTTACTTTATTTTTATAAAGTGACTTAAGTGACTAAAAGACTGAAGTGTTTTTATCCCACATTGCCTAGTTGGTGTAAAGGGTCTCATTTTGAGGTTATAAAAGCACGTGGGCTTTCTTGGGAAAGGTACAATGAAAATTTATGAAATTAAAGATTTTATATCTGGTTGCTTGAATGTGACTGATTTCTTGAGGACGTAACCCCTTAAGAATTTAATGGAAATTGGACATAGCCCCAATGCTCCATCTTAGGTGAAATTACTTCAGATTTCACATGGGATTTTAATGTGTAGAAGTGTTATTGAAGTAGAGTATTGAATCAGGCTTAGCATACAAGGAAATAGGTACTATTCCAGACTCAACTATATCAGTTCGAGCTAACTGCTAAGCATCAAATTAAGAGTATATTTGCAGTCAAAGCATAGGGAACGGTGAATGTGTCCTCCACGCATTTAACAGGGTCTTCAGTTTCGGTGGTGGCTATGTGCTCCTTACGTCTTGGCTGGACCCCATATTATAACAGTTATTGTGTGCTTATTAGCCGCGCAGCTCTAGCAGCAGGAAGCTATGCTCATATACTGTTGCGTTACCTGGCTGAGAGTATTGGAAGTGCCTGCGGGTGGTTTAATAGTAAACGTTGTAGCATAGAGCAGTCGGGTGGTATATATTAGGCCCCAACAAACATCACGGAATTGACGGGTATCCAGTGTGGTGAGCTTCTACGCGGGTGGGTGTCTGAATACGCAGCCATACTGGTGATTACTGAGTCATCCAGCTTGGAGCCTAGTTGCAGATAGTGAAACGTGGAGTGGGAGCAGTTTTTGTCATAGCTGGGAATCCTTAGAAGGAAGGTGGCGCGGGCTGTGCAAACTACCATCCTTGAAGTTGTACACGTTGATCACTCCTTGCTCGTCGCGCCTTGTGACTGCCATTAAATAAACAACATACTTTCAACGCATGGGTCCATGGGAACCGGCTGGTATTCATTACACTAGACTGCAGTATTTCATGTATTTAAGACATTAATATTTATATGCAAACTCGAATCTTTATCAATTGGTAGTTGGTTGGAATTATTGTGTACTTGTCTGGAATCCATGCGTCTTGTTTTGAACACGCAAATTATTGAATAGTTACTAGAAAAGGGAAACTTTCGAAACAAATCATCCATTGCATAGATTCATAACAGATTTGAAAACTAAATATTAAGAGTACAGCCAACCAGGCTTATGACAGTGGTATCAGAGCTATTGATCTTGCCATCCTAGTGGGATCATCAATTTCAATTTTCATTTGATTACAGCAGTAGCCATGCTAGCCAGACATGCATAGCAGGCACGGGATACCCGAGTTTAGACATAACAAGGTTGAGCAGGAACAGATAGATTCCTCCATGCAGGTTGACATAGAAACCAGTCATACAGAAGACGAGGAGTTTCTTTTGGAACAAACTATTACAGGTGGGAGCATGGTTGATGAGGCAGATAGAGAGGCAAGGGAGACAATGAGGCAGATACGTTTTGGGCAAGACCATATGGCTAATGTGTTACAATAGCTTACAGGGGTTATCTAGCAGTTGTCAGTTACAGCCAGGAGGCCCCCTAGCTAGCACAGTGGTGGTAGCAGTAGAGCAGGATCTCCTAGAGCTACTAGAGCTCCCACACGTACTACAGACAGACCCCTCATGCCTACGTTCGCGAAGAATGTTGTAGAGGAGGAGGTGGCACAACCAGGTACAGCAAGCATTCTTCTAGAGAATGTTATGACTATGCACGATGAGTGGGACATGTTACCCGTCCATGTCAAAGCTGATTTGACCTTTGTTCAGTATATGGCACAAAAGAGAGACTTTGGCAGGGCCCAGCCGGATAGGAGACCCAGGGGTTTGAACCGGGATTTGAAACATGCCATGAACAAGTTGACCCTTCCTACATTTGATGGCAGCGGTAGGACTTCCGCTAGAGCTTGGATCCACAAGCTCAATACATTCTTGACCCTCAAACCTATGTCAAAGACTGAGGCAATTAAATTTGCCACTATGCATCTAGAGGGGACCGCGTATGATTGGTGGCATCATGGCCTTGTCACCCAGGATCATGGACTGATTGCTTCCTATGAGATCTTCAACATGAGATTGATCGCTCGTTCTAATAGGAAAGACATAGAGGTATGTTACAAGGAGCTAGCTCAGCTTAAGCAGAGTGGATGTTTGGAACACTACATTGATGAGTTTCAGAGGATCTCCATCATGGTTCCAGATATGACAGAAAAAAGGAAGGTAATACTATTCATTGGGCTTGTATGACAAATATAGAGGGCTGGTTAGAGTTCTCAAACCAGACACCTTGGATGATGCTATCAAGTTAGCTCACGATTTAGATTCACAATCCTCCATTTTACAACCACCTAAGAAACCCTTCAAGGGGTCTTCTTCATTCCAGAAAGGGAAAAATCAGAATAAGAATGCACCTCCTAGGCTGGATTTTGAGACTAGAAATGAATTAAGGAGGAGGAAGTTGTGTTTTACTTGCAGGGAGCCCTGGACTCCCGATTACAGGTTGCCTTGGAAAGGGCAAACTTCATTAGATTGAGGTAGCTTCTAAGGATGAGTATGAGCAGTGTGAGGGCAATGATGAGGAGGACAGCGATGAGGAGGCTCAGGTTGAGCCAACATCAAAGGGGAAGAAAAAGAAAGCCCCCCACGAGCAACCCCGGTTACTTTAGCATCCCTCTCAGGGATTCCTACGTGTCACCCCTTTCGTTTGAAAGGAGTAGTTAGAGGACAGAGGATTGTTTGCCTCTTAGATACAGGTGCTACGCACAATTTTATCAGCATAAGTATGGTCTCCAGGAGACGGCTATAGGTGGATGACATTCCGGAGTTTGAGGTCAAGGTGGCAGGAGGGGGCCTTTTGAGTTGCACAGGGAAGATCTCTAGTCTCCCGATACACTTTGGAGATTACCTGCTAGAGGCAGATTTTTATGTTATTGACTTGGATAGTCTGGATGAGATATTGGGTATGCAGTGGCTGCAAACCCTAGGCAGGTAAACCATCGATCACACGCTGAAATAGTTAGAGTTTATATAGGGTGATCAGCAGGTGGTTCTTAAGGCCATGCCAGATGGCAGGCCTAGATTAGTGTGTACTCACAGGATGGAGGCCATCATGAGACACAGTGACATGGAATGGGCAGCTCAATGCTTTATATCTCCCAAGCACACACCGAATTCAAGGCAGCAGGTTCATGCTGACATTCAGATTGTGCTTGATAAGCACAAGCGGGTCTTTGAGGATATCCCTCCAAGCATACCTCCAGATAGAGGGTTTGAGCATATCATTGAGATGGAGGAGGGCGCTAAGCCCGTAATTACAACTCCTTATCGTCATCCTAGGCACTACAAGGAAGAGATAGAACAGACGATAAAGGAACTCTTGGACATGGGACACATCAAACCCAGCTCCAATCCCTTTGCTTCTTCAGTGGTATTGGTGAAGAAGAAAGATGGTACTCTCCGCATGTGTATTGATTACCGTGCTCTGAATAAGAGAACCATAAAAAAAAGGTATCCTATTCCCCGAATCGATGAGTTGCTAGATGAGTTACACGTGGCAGGGCAGTCTACTTCTCGAAGATAGATCTTCGATCAGGGTACCACTAGATTCGTGTCCGTGAGGAGGATGTGCATAAGACAGCGTCCCGCTGCCATTACGAGCACTACAAGTTCCTAGTGATGCCATTTGGGCTCACTAACGCTCTGGCTACATTCCAGTCTTGCATGAATCATATCTTCAAAAAACAGCTGCGCAAGAGTGTATTAGTATTCTTTGATGACATATTGGTCTTCAGCAAGACCTGGAAGGAGCATTTGAGACACTTGGATGAGATTCTGAGCATCATGGAGGATCAGTCTCTGTTTGCTAAAGAATCCAAGTGTGAGTTTGGGTTGACCGAGATCCTCTACCTGGGACATGTGATAGGGGTAGATGGAGTCAAGGTCCATCAGGAGAAAATACAAGCAATCCTGGAGTGGTCGCCACCGCGGAATGTTTCAGAGTTGAGGGGATTCCTTGGTTTATGATCTTACTACAGGAGGTTCGTAAAGGGGTTCTCTCAGGCAGCTGCACCCCTCACCGATCTCACTCGGAAAGGGGCCTTCAGGTGGATAGGTGGTATTGAGATAGTCTTCGACAGATTCAAGACTATCATGAGTAGATGCCCGGTTCTAGCACTACCGGAATTCTCTCGTCCTTTTATTCTTGAGTGTGATGCTTCAGGTACTGGGATAGGTGCAGTATTGATGCAGGACAGGCACCCCATAGCTTATGAGAGCAGGAAACTCAGGGACAATGAGAGGCTATACTCTACGTATGACAAAGAGATGCTGGCCATCATGCACGCATTAGTGAAATTCAGGCAATATCTGGTGGGTAGCAAGTTTACTATCAAAACAAATCATAACAGCTTGCGATACTTCCTGGAACAAAAAGAGCTCAACGAGAGACAGCAGAAATGGGTCAGTAAGATTCAGGCATATGACTTTGATATCGAGTATGTCAAGGGCAAGAATAACATTGTAGTTGATGCACTATCCAGGAGACCTTCAGAGGCAACTTGTGTTCTATCCGAAATTTCCGCAGATTGGAAATCCCACTTGCTAGTTGAGTATTCTAAGGATACTCGAGCATGTCAGACTTTGGACGGGCAACTTCCAAATGACAAGTACAAGGTTATTGATGACATCATTCTCTACAAGGACAGGATCTACCTAGTGCCAGGTTCAAAGCTGAAGGCTTTTATTTTGAGAGTTGTGCATGACACTCCTACAACAAGGCATCCAGGGTTCTTTAAGACTTACAGGTATATCCGAGAGAGGTTCTCATGGAAGGGCCTCAAGGACGATGTCCTCCAGCATGTTAGGGAGTGCCAGACTTGTCGGCAGAACAAGTCAGAGCACACTCACCCAGCGGGTTTGTTGCAGCCCCTTCCTATTCCAGCTCAGAAATGGGAGGGTATTTCTATGGACTTCATCACTGGATTGCCGAGAGTGCAGGGTAAGGGCAGTATTTTTGTGGTGGTCGACAGACTCACCAAGTTCGCTCATTTCTTTGCCATTGCAGCAGACAGGACAGCTTCACAAGTAGCGGAATTATTCTTTCGTGAGGTTTTCAGACTGCATAGTCTCCCTACGACCATTATGAGCGACAGGGACAGCAAGTTCCTTAGCACCTTCTGGCAGGAACTTTTCAGATTGGCAGGCACGGAGCTGACTCCCAGTACCAGTTACCACCCACAGACAGACGGGCAGACAGAGATTGTGAATAAATGGGTGGAAGGCTACCTCAGAAACTATGTATCGGGGCAGTAGAGAGCATGGGTCCGTTGGCTATACTTTGGGGAGCTTTGTTATAACTCCACTTATCATATGACCATAGGCATGTCACCATTCAGGGCACTCTATGGCAGCGAGCCACTATCTTTCATAGATTTGGCTTTACAAGACAGCAAGGCTCCGATAGCTATTGACTAGTTACAGGATCATCAGGACATTCTCCGTTCTCTCAAGGAGAATATTCAGAGAGCACAGAATCAGCAGAAGATGTACGTTGATCATCACAGGGCAGAGCAGAATTTTGAGACAAGGGACATGGTTTACCTCAGCCTACAGCCTTACCGGCAGAGCTTGCTGAAGAAGAGTGGATCAGAGAAGCTCAGGCCTAGATTTTATGGCCCTTATCGCATCTCGAGGAGAGTTGGCGAGGTGGCTTATGAGTTGGAACTTCCGGCAAATAACAGGATTCACAACGTCTTCCACGTTTCTTGCCTCAAGAAGGCAATCGGACAGTAGGTAGTAGCTTCGAGTAGTTTAGCTCCATTGGATGAGGAGGGTAAACTGGCTTTGGTTCCAGCAGAGGTTATTGAGGTCAGGGAAAGAAACCTGCGGAACAGGGTTGTTCGGGAGTATTTGATCTGGTGGAAAGACTTGTCGTATGAGGATGCCACTTGGGAGGGTGAGTCTATCCTGCAGCACCCAGCTTTGAGATTGCTTGAGGGAAAGCAATCCCGAGAACGGAGGACTGTAATGTCCCCTTTTCTACAGTAGTCCATATTATGCCTGATTAGCCTATCTAGCCATTCGAATAGTCTAATGGCCACTTTACAGAGGATGCCAGTCAGTCACATGGTTACCCAGGCATTTATTTAATATCTGAGTTCAGTCTCTATAGTTGGGATACTTTATTTCATAAAGTAATATTATAAAGTCACTTTAATGTTATAACTTTAAGTTACTTTATTTTTATAAAGTGACTTAAGTGACTAAAAGACGAAAGTGCTTTTATTCCACATTGCCTAGTTGGTGTAAAGGCTCTCATTTTGAGGTTATAAAAGCACGTGGGCTTTCTTGAGAAAGGTACAATGAAAATTTATGAAATTAAAAATTTTATATCTGGTTGCTTGAATGTGACTGATTTCTTGAGGACGTAACCCGTTAAGAATTTAATGGAAATTGGACGTAGCCCCAATGCTCCATCTTAGGTGAAATTACTTCAGATTTCACATGGGATTTTAATGTGTAGAAGTGTTATTGAAGTAGTGTATTGAATCAGGCTTAGCATACAAGGAAATAGGTACTATTCCAGACTTAACTATATCAGTTCGAGCTAACTGCTAAGCATCAGATTAAGAGTATATTTGTAGTCAAAGCATAGGGAACGGTGAATGTGTCCTCCACGCATTTAACAGGGTCTTCAGTTTCGGTGGTGGTTGTGTGCTCCTTACATCTTGGCTGGACCCCATATTATAACAGTTATTGTGTGCTTATTAGCCGCGCAGCTCTAGCAGCAGGAAGTCGTGCTCATATACTGTTGCGTTACATGGCTGAGAGTATTGGAAGTGCCTGCGGGTGGTTTAATAGTAAACGATATAGCATAGAGCAGTCGGGTGGTATATATTAGGCCCCAGCAAACATCACAGAATTGACGGGTATCCAGTGTGGTGAGCTTCTACGCGGGTGGGTGTCTGAATACGCGGCCATACTGGTGATTACTAAGCCGTCCAGCTTAGAGCCTAGTTGCAGATAGTGAAACGTGGGAGCAGTTTTTGCCGTAGCTGGGAATCCATAGAAGGAAGGTGGCGCAGGCTGTGCAAACTATCATCCTTGAAGTTGTACACGCTGATCACTCCTTGCTCGTCGCGCCTTGTGACTGCCATTAAATCAACAACATACTTCCAACGCATGGGTCCTTGGGAACCGGTTGGTATTCATTACACTAGACTACAGTATTTCATGTATTTGAGACATTAATATTTATATGCAAACTCGAATCTTTATCAATTGGTAGTTGGTTGGAATTATTGTGTACTTATCTGGAATCCATGCGTCTTGTTTTGAACACGCAAATTATTGAATAGTTACTGGAAAAGGGAAACTTTCAAAACAAATCATCCATTGCATAGATTCATAATAGATTTGAAAACTAAATATTAAGCGTACAGCCAACCAAGCTTATTATAGTATAGGCAAGGGAAGAATGGATGTACACTATATAGAATGTATTTGTTAGTTCATGATACTAATTAGATATGAAATGTCATTTCTAGCCATTTTGATTGCTCAATCTTGTACCTTTTAGTCCTTCCATAAAGACTGTCTTGGGTTGTATTATCCCCCTAATTTTTCAAGAGTTGTGTATAATATAAAAAATTATTTCAAAATTAATGCATTTCCAATCGCCAATGGTCCCATTGAAACTGTATCCAATCAGTTTAGTCCTTGGTCGGTGGAATGTCAACTATGTAAACAACCAAACTATTTTAAAACGAATCTATCCAGTTAGTCTAGTCCACATTGGAATGTCACTTGTGTAAATTACCAAATCTATGTTCCCTAGGGATATTTTAGGTGTCCCCATCCTAGAGATGTCCCATAGTTGTCTCCAACTTTCTTTTTGCCCTAAGCATTTCCAAACCAAAGGGATGGATAGGGAACGGTTGGATGTCCCCTATTGATCTCCACAACTATACAATTAATTTTTTTAAAAGGTTCTGAATTAAAAACTGATTGTTTGATTCTTTTTTTATGGCCCCCCATACCACATGAAATATCTCCCTTTGGATATTTGTTCCAGACTTTTCCAAATGTTCCATAGTAATTTAAACAACAGTTTGTATGAAAACTGTTTTGAATTCATCCAACAGATTATATTGAAAATCATTTAATACCAATCTGAAATTAAATATGAATATTGCCATTAAAAAAGATAAATCCTTACAACCTTATTTCCCAAACAGATATGAAATACCTCTACTACTGCAAGTTTGTGTTCAAATGAAGATTTCACAAATTTGCCCAACTATGAACTCCGCCATGAATCCACCAAAGTAATGGATTGGGTTTTTGTCCAATCCACTAAGAAATCCTGAAGGTTTTTGTCCTCGGCTTTCAAACTAAAAGCTAGAAGCTCCCAAAATCTCCAAGAGAAAATACTAAACCAAATATAACCAAGCATGCCAAGAATGAGCCTCTCACTCTTCTTTAATAGCATATCCCTATGACTCTTCGTTTTCTCTCTGCCTGTCTCTTGGTATTAGGTTTTAGTCTCTTTATTATCCCCCTCTTTAAATTAAAATGGCTTTACTAATTTTCACTAAACTCCATTAAGGTCATTTTAATACTTTATTGAAAAATTGAATTAAGTTGTAGTTAAATCTGATATAATATGACGACTTAAAACTTTATTATTTAATTGACTTTTTTTAATGTCGAAAAAAGGGGACATTACAGTCCTCCCTTCCCGGAGATTGCTTGTCCTCAAGCAATATGCACCTACATGCTTAAACCTAATGCCTGGATCCCATATCAACCTCAAGAATGTTTCTCTATCAATTTGTTCTTCTACTCTGAAATAAATATCACCAAGCCCAAAATTGTGAAGCCACTCATCAAAACCTCATTGAAGTAAAATGTACCAAACATACCACTGCCAAGATCCCAAATCATCGCGCTATCACAACTATCAAATATGAAGAGATAGTAGTATCTCAAGGAGCTATCGACATCAAACAACTCTCCAAATCCAAATGGTCTCCCTAGAAGTGTAAAACACCCAACATAGGCACACGAAAAAATCATATCAATCTATCCTAAGTTGTTGGTGTAAACTAAAACAACTCACATGGGTCTGAAAACTCTAAGTGAGCTGAAGTCAATGTCATATAATATATCCTGGCAAGGTAATTCAAGAAAGACCACACCAGCAAACTCCCTGCCAAACATGATCCTGCGTAACAGAGAGAATAATCCATTCAACCAAAAAGTAAGAATCTTAGTATCTCCCCTTTTGAAATCCTAGACAAGAATCTAATCCATCACTATTGAGGGACTGGAATAGAAGTCAGTATAACAAACCCCGACATCAACCAACCATGTATTACCTCTGTGGTCAACCACTGAAAACATGACATTGATAGTTAACCTCCAAATACGAGTATCCCAACAATCCCAACTCACTGCAATCAACCCATCATCATCTAAAAGCACACATAATAATGCTACGAAGTGACTGCAGTAACTCAAATTCCCCCAAGTGGAAGTGAAGAATAATTGAGCTGTTCCCAAAGGATGTCCCACAACTAACTGCACTGAAGCCATGAAATACATAAGAGTTCTGAGTATGGAAGTAGTTGAAAATCCATCTCCTTTGATCAAATCATATCTACCATCCACCTTCAACCATGAACTACCCATTTGTTGAACCAAAGAATCCATCCAACTCATCTGTAGATCAAAATATGAACTCATGTGCAAGCTGATTGGAAAGTGGGCAGTAGGTACTAACTCTAGAAATTGATCCACTATTCCAATCCTGTGACCAAAACTCATCACTAAAAATTACACCTGGGTCCGAAATCCTACAACCAATTCCATTCTCATCACTGGAGTCGGAAAGGACTTCCTCATCCAACTCAAAGAGTGGATTATCAAATGTCCAATGAGCATCTACCACAAACAAAGAATTGTCAACCAACTAAATATTATCCTTTATTCCAAACTCATACTCAGGCTCTGGCAGGTCCAAAAATTTATTGCTTATATTTTTGGGACAGCTATCCAAATCATAAGTTTGTTGTATGTTGTCAAGTTCCTTAATCACTTCCTTGATAAATCTTGTCCTTCCTCTGTTTTCTTGCTCCTTGAAATGATCAGCGACAACAATCTGATTTTTAACTTCTTGAAGAACCATCTGCGTACTCTCCAATATCTCATGTGTATCGTTAAGCTCCATGATGAGCTTATTGACCTCATCCTCCTTTTCCTTCAATTTATCAGCATATACTTCAACAACCTTCAATATATGATCCTTGTTTGAAAGTAAATACAAATATTCACATTTGATTTGATTGATTCATGAGCTACTTTGACCACCTGCAAGTCTACAAAATAAAAATCAAATTCCATGCCCCTTTGTCTCCTTTCAATTTGAACCTTCCTGTAGAGGTCTTCAATGATCTTGTGAATGTCATCATAATGTACTAAGGCTGCAACAATCATATCACTTGTGACCTTTAGCTGATTCTCCAAAGTATATTTCTCAACACCATCATCTTGAAATGCCTTCTTTGATTGGTCTCCAAATCAGCCCCTTGAGAGTCAACTTCAGGGTAATTTTTAGACTCACAAGTTAGAACAGCCCTTTGGTCAATAGACAATTCTCCATCTGCTGTAATAATTTCAGATTCATAAGGTATACCTTCTTCTAACAACATGTTGATCTTATCCATTTCAAAATTTTCCAAATGGGCATCCTCAATGACATTTACACTCTCACCAAACTGGGAACCTTCCAAGTTATTTGTTTTGTCATTCAAAACATTATCATGCATAAGTGAGTTATATATTGCAGAAGAGTTGCCGGTCATTGCAAGTTACAACCATGGCCACAAGTAGCAAGAGAAAATGATACAAGCCCCACATTCACTTATGAGGGAAGACAACTAGTGGTTGCATGGTTACTGTCGACATTGTCACATGAGAGAGTTTGAGTGGCACTGGGTGCTAGACAGACACAAACAACTGCAATCCCATGAAGGTGCCACTTACACATGCTCAGGTGGACAAAATTGTGCAGCTACAATTTTTCAATGTTCAGAAGTTTAAGCCATTATGGAGGGCGATGGTGATCCATTATAACTTAACACACCCACAAGTTGGTCATATAGTACAAGGTTTGTGATGTTACTATCTCTTTTTGACTTGTAGAGTTTACGAGGTTTATTGGGATACCCTCAAGAGGAGCTCTTGTTAAGCCAAGCAGGACAATGACATGGCAGCGCAAAGATGCTCTCCTCAAGCGAGTGTGCCATCTCGACTTGACAAACGAAGAAAACAATAGCATCTGGAGTAGTACTAATAGTCAGTATTACACCGACTCTAGGGGACAGAGGGACGGTGGACGGTAGAATGAGTTTTCCAAGATGGGGGGGAAAAGGGCCTCAATTCGGGGATGCCTAGGGGACGGCAACGGTGAGGTGGTGCAATATATACTATATACTATACATACAATATTTGAAATGCTAGTTATGAAAAGATGTAAAACAGTATAAGAAGTAAAATAGCAAAATTGCAAATGCCAAATACTAAATACTTGAACATTGAAGTTTTGAACATTAAATATTGAATATTGAATTACTAATTAGAAATTCGAATACTAAATAAAATTGTCGAATCGGCAAATGGAAGATTTTTATTATATCAAAAATATCATAAAGATGATTACAATGAGTAGCATGATATCAAAACAAGTACAAAATGTCAAAATGTAGTGAAGGGAGGCAAACTCCTCATCACTGGAACCCAATAAAGTGGGTATAAAAACATCAACTTATTCGACGTGATTTCCCCATCAATTTCTTCCTTTGTTTTTAAATTCAAAAGCGGAGGTCTGGGAGCGGCGACCCCCAGTGGGATCAAGGGGCAACGCCCCTTGCGGGATCCTGGGGTAGCGGCAAGCATATTTTCCCTCTTGCGTGGACCTTGAATTCTTCATTTTTGAAGCATTTTTTTGCCAAAATTGATGTGTTTATAATCCCTTAGAAATGCAACATTTTTAATGTTTTTGTGTCCAAATCCATTTAAGATGTCATCTGTTGACAACAAACGCGTAGACGTCCCCAAAATGTTCAAGGTACGGCTGGGCATCCCCACGCCGTTCCAAGGACATTGTGTCGTCCCGATGTCTTGGCAGCATCCCAGTCCCAGACTAGTGGCAAAAAGGTGGCAGTGGAGGGATGCCACGTCCCCATTCCCCTATCCCGAGGACATCCCCATCCCAAGAATGCAGGGGTCCAGGGGGACGCATCCCTGTGTTACACTAGCAATAGTTGAGGGCTTACAAAGAACTTCACTTCTAATGAGTGGCGAGTGTACAGAACCTGATCAAGAGCAGACTAATAGGGGCAAGCAGGGCCGGTAACATCGCAATATTTGACCTCATGATAGGGCTCAACCATGGGAGAGTACAATTGGGCATCCTTACTCTCTAAGAGGATCTAAGATTTTTTGTGCTTGCAGCACAAGGCCTTCTACATGGCGCAGCATACTATTGGCCTCTTACTTGATGTGGTGCACACTCAAGTATCCGTAGACAAGTGGGGAAAATGGAAGCCTGCTAGCCAACTAGATGTATCATGGTCGACCATCTTCTACTAGGCTCACTTGGGTATAGAGTTAGGCACCTTGGAGCCTGCCTAGCCAATGTAGAAGAAGAGGAAGCAACAAGACGACTCAGAGAGTAGCGATAAAGGAGAGGCGATTGAGTTGTCTTCTACCTCGAGTGAGAGTAAAGAGGGGGTCTTATTGTTTGTAAAGGCATGTTCAAGGGGCAATGTGGAGGTCTTTCCAATGGAAGATATGTTCTTGCCAATAGAACCTATCTTGGCACCTATAGTAGCAATACCACCTATCATGGTTTCATTAGTGGAGGCACCACCTTCACCTCCCGCACATGCACTTCTAGTGGTGAGCATGGTGAGCAAACTTCAAGTAGCACTTGCAATTGATGCTACACTTCTGTCCATAGGGACAATTCCAGGGGAGGAGCCAAAGGAGACGATTGATACTTGGTTGGGCATGATGAGGTAACATCAGATACCCCTTGAGTCAAGTCTCCCAGCCTACTTGAGGAGACTATTGGGAGGTAGGAGAATGCAAAAATGGAGACAATAATCGCTTCGATGGTAGACGCTCAACAAGGTGAGCAGCCCATTCCTCCACTTCCAGACCCGACATGTGCTCAAGAGGCGACACAATCCGTAGCAGTGCTTATTGCACCTATGGCCCCACAAGCATTTACCCAAGCCACACAATCACCTAACACACCTACAAGAGGGGAGTCCGCATCTAGTGACTAGGACAAGCTTATTTTACGGCTAGGCAAGCCCAACCTCATTAATCTAATAGGCACAATTTTAGTTGTACATGCGCTAATTGAGGGGAATTTATACCTTCATGGACACAATAAAGGACACTGCACAGGACCTAGACATTGGTCATGATCCCCTCATAGCGCATGCGGCAAAGTGCATTCTTGCCTTCATGCAGGTGAAATGTCAGCAGGAGTTTTTTTATGCTTCATTTCCCAAGGGTGGCCATGAGTGGAGGCGCAAGAGATGTTGGATACTTGGCATCCTCCGTGATCGATAGTTGGGTGCCAACATAGTAGGGTACTGAGAGCACTCCATAACAAGAAGCTATGCTTATGGGATCAGTTTCTTCAATACTGTAGGCTTGAGCCTTCAATGAAGGAAGCCACCCAGTCATGTGATGGTGCCCTTCGCCAAGTTGAGGAGGCAAGGAAGTAGTTGACCGCGTAGATCCAAAAGTCACAAGAGCAGTTGGCTTAAGCACAATCGCATTCTAACAATGGAGAAGGTAGAAGTTGAGAAGAAGACTTAGCTGGCAAAAAAGAAGCAGCAATTGACAGAGTTGACCACTCAGCTAGCGGAGAAGGATATTTTGATTGGTGAACAAAGTTGGCAGCTCGCAGAGAAGGATGTCAAGTTGTTGGTGACAGACCAAGAGCTGGAGAAAACTAAGAAGCATCTAAAGGAGGCCATCTACATGGTGAAGGTAGCTCAGGAGAGAGAGTTGGTGGCCAAACAATGCCTCCAACGCCTACAACACTAACCCTCTGAGACTTCTACACTGGCATCCTCTATACATCTAAGGATGTCCTCTCACCCCTCTCAGTAGTTGTCTTCAATTTTGTTGTGTCCAGCCTTGCATTTTATTTTAGTCGT
>MU222202.1:41803-54823 GCA_018584345.1 Thuja plicata | reverse complement strand
AAAAACATAATTATCAAATGATAAATATACACCATGTATGCATAACAAATTTATCATGTTCCTTTCTTGAAGACAATTTTTTTACCACATGTAGAATATGATGGTTAGTGCATTGATTATGCTACATCTAGAACTAAAATCCATGTTTGCTTATTTCACATCAGAACCAAAACTAAAATACATTTTTGGTTGTATATAGCAATATTTAGTTGTAAATGTAGATTTAAACTAGATAACAAAAATGGATGTTTTCTATTGGCTAAATCCAAGAACAATATTCTACATCAACAAGAATTATGATTAAATGGAGTAACATCACTTGATTCTAGAACACAATTTGCTAAAGCAATATGCAAAGTTATTAGTTTAGTGAATAACGTGTTACAACCCTCTGGGAGACATTTTAAACACTTTTTCAAGCAAAGCAATTTTGTGGTGAATTTGTGAGTGTCTATATATATATATGGACATGGTTTATGATCTGGGAATGATCTTTCATAAGCTTGTACGAATGGGATGTTCTCTGAATGATCAAAGTTGTGTACTCGTCATTATGTTTCAAATGTATGCATAATCAATATGTGTAACGGGCTAACTACAAACGTGTTCTAAGATGGATGTAGGTTAAACACCCTGCCCTTCGGAAAAGAGAGGGAGAGCATCACTGCAGAGAAGAGTACAGATAGGGTACCAGGTTAGAGTGTCATCTGAGTTCATGAACACACAATCACGTAAGTTAAGTGGTTTTTGGTAATGTATGATTTGTTCCTCTATGTGTCATTAGGAGTAAGTGTCGTTGTCCTATGTTGACCTTGTCAGTCAACCCAACCCTAATGTTGACCTGATTATGTCTAAGTCTATCTGTTTTCTATGAGGTCAAGATTAAATTATGCAAACTATTTAATTAAAACTTCACAGCGCTTTTATTCATTAATACATGTGTATGTATGGATGTACAATTACGTAAAACGTAAATGCACGTATGCATGTGAATCGGCAATAAACATATGAATATGTGCATGGACCTAAATACATAATTATATATGCATATGTATACGTGCACTAATGAATAAGGGCAACATGTAATAACCCCAACGGGTAATTGCTTCAATTTAGGCTCTGAATTCTGAATATTTTTTGAAAGTTTGTGTTTTTGTGTTTTTTGAATATATACTTTTTTTTTGTTTTCTCAGATTTTCGGAATAAATGATCACAAACATGAAATTTAAAATGAAGTTGTAAAGCAATGCTCACACCAACTCTATTCGCTGATTAATTTATATGCCAGAATTTGCAAACTAAATATATTTGCAATGCATTCATTTCAAATATCAAAGGAACCTGGACTAGTTGTGAATGACGTTGAATGCCTGGGAATGTTTGCCGTTGTCTGATAATGCAAATTTCTTTAACGTGGAGCTGGAGTTGTAACGCCGGTCCTCTTCAAACAAAAACGAGCCACTTCTTGCAGATGCTGGCTTTCCAATTAATATAGAAGCCTCCAAATGCTGATTCAGCCTTGCTGTGAAAGCCTATAACAGTATCGTGGGTCAATAGCATACCAAGACGAGCCTCTAAATGATAAGAAACATGTGTTGAGAGGGATGTCATATGGGAGTGTTCGTGTGGTTTCTTTGAGGATGGAGAGATTAATAAAACATGTGAGAACCCCGTTGGTTCTACCCCTGTTCTACTGCTCTGCCTAAATGATGTTTTTGCAAATTTGGATGTTTTTGTGTTTTATGAGTTTTATGCTTTCTCCTTTGTGTTTTTTCAATATATAAGAACAATGCATGAAATCAAACTAACTATGGCAAATAATACTCATGAGTTTCCCTTTATTCAATTTAGGAAATTATTTGCATTCAATTTCCAATTATTGAAAACACTGACATAAATTGACAACAATATGGAACCTGATATATTGACGCCACATTGTAATTTGGCTTCCAAATTGTTCGTAGCTATCAGACTGCACAAGGAGACCCTTTGGCATTCACAATATGAGCAAAATACAATTCCCAATCCTCATGCATTTCTATCTAGAAGCTGGACGTCATCCTCTAATAACCCACGCAACTCATACTGTAATGTCCCTTTTTTGGGGACATTAGAAAATTAAATGACAACTCCATAAAGTATTAAAATGACTTATTAGGAGCTTAATGAAAATCAATAAAGTCATTTTAAATGTTAAAGGGGATTTAAAAAGGGACAACAAGCAAGGAAATGAAGAGACAGGCAGTTGGAAAACAAAGGGTCATAGGGATTCTCTTTAACAGAACATAGAGAAGCTCATTTTAGATTAGGCTTTGTTTATTCATTTCCTTTAAAAGAGCTCTGAGAGCTTCTTGTTTTCAGTTCTACTTTCCTGAGGACGGAAACCCTTGGGATTCTTTTAGCGGATTGGACAGAAACCCAATTCGTTTCTGGAGTGTGGATTCGCGACGGAGTTCACAACAGGACGAAATTGTTACAAGGTATTTCTTCACTATTTGGAAATAACAAGGCTATAATGGTTTATCTATTTTGAGGGCAATATACATCTCTATGTTCAGATATTATGTGTTTTCAGAATTAACTGTTGATGAATAGAAATCAGTTTTTGCGTGAAATTTGTATGTTCAAATTTTTGTGGTATAAATTGGGAAAAATAACATAGTGGGATATTTCAATGGTATCAGAGCTGATTTTCCTGCCAGCCTGTGAGGTTTCATGAGTTCACACTAAGCTGAATTTGTTAAGTATTTGCAGAAATAAAATATCTACAGTCAGAGACATTTTAATTTGCTTCGAGAAAAGATTAATTTTTAGTATTCAGAATATTGTAAAATCGCGGTTTATATTATGATATCTGTGGAATGAATTAAGTTTGAATATTTCATCTGCCATGTTGGAGATAGGCGTGGTGCCTGTGGGGCCCAATAATTAATTTCATAAGGTTCGGTTCTTATTTGAACTATAGTTTGAGCAATCTATCAATGAAAATGGTGCTGCAATTTTTGTAAGTGTCGAAGGAATTATTTATATCTGTCGTGTGATAAAGAATATCTGCGGGGAAAAATATGTAATGGGAAGGTTAAGGTTGCCTGATATTGAAAATAAAGATATGGGTGTTGGCATTTGGAAGGCAAAGAGAGGCAAATGGTCATTTGGATTCGATCATTCTTTCGTTCGGCAACAGAGTGTGAGGACAAAGCTTGCAAAGCAAAGCAGAGCAGTGAATTCAGCGTCTTCTGAAGGAGAAGTGTAGAGTTGCAACTTTCTTCCTTGGAGCAGCGTTTGTATTCTCTGGCATTCTGTTTTGGGGCTGAGAGCTCTTTTTGTTGCAATAACCGATCGGCTAAGACTTTTAGCCTTGATCTTGTATTCTTTGGGCGCAAAGTATTTTTCAACACGCAGTCGTTCCGACTTTGTATTTGTTCGTGATCAAAGGATAAAGTGAATTGGGGCTGTGCCCACCCACATATTTGGTCTGTGTTGCATTGCATTGCATCGAGTTGCATTACTTTTGCATTTTCGCGCTATACTGTGTTTTACTTAAGCTTACTGCATTGATCCATTGTGTTTTGTTGCGACATTTGGGGTTAGGCGTAGTCTGGGATTCGAGCTCCACGAGCCAATTCACCAGTGTCGCACGAGCTTAACTTCACAATGTTCAACTGTACTCTGACTAACACTTAGTCCTTCCAGATTAAACACACACAAAAATAAATCGCCTAACTCCTTTAAGACAATACACCCATCTGACACAAGATTTCGTCCTTAGCCATCCTGGGTAAGCTCGGTTTTAGATCCTCCACCAAGTTCCACTCATGAAGCAATCCTCCCCTCAAGCTCTTCGAACCTACTTGTTCGGGATCAAAGTACACAGCCAAAGTCATCCACGGGCAAGATAACTCTCAAAAAGAAAAGAGCTACACTCAGCTCAATGTGGTAACATTCTCGCTCGCTTCGCAGCACTAGGCAATTCGGCAGCAATCCCCATTCACTCAAGCATCTCAAGATATCAGCCAGCTTCTTCAGAAAATTTGCTCCTCGTGCAACGTTGGTAAACTCAACAAATGTCATGACTCACCGCTGAGCTACCCTGCCATGCACATGATTCTGGGAAACATCCTTTCTTAACATCGCACTCGCAGTGCTACTCGAGACCTCACAGATTCCAAGTTCAACCGATATCCGCAAGAAGACCATAAAACCAATCCAGAATAACTCGCCCAGTTCACCACGCTGGACCACACCAAATAAAAACAACAGAGAAAGTTCAGGACTCATGCGGCGCATTTACCTTCCACTTACTCACTACACTCCGACCTCTAGGTGAACCAAACCCAGATCGAAACACTCGAAGTTCCCAATTTATGTGCAAAGAAACTTGTTGACATGTGACTCATCTCCACCAAGTAATTAGAGACGGCTAACTCCGATGAGGCAACTCGGCTCGTTGTAGGATCACACACCAAGAAATCACCTAGACACATAACAACATCCGACAATGCATCACCTGCTAGTAGCGCTTACAACTCGATAGCACTTGATGAGATTTGCTAGTCGTATCCGTAACGCTGCAACCATGAAGTTCAACTTAGCACTGGCTTCACCCAGGATTCGGCTAAGTTTTTTCAAGCCGGCGACATTGCTAGAGCTCTTTTCTATGATTATCGTGACTCAAGGTGTGTGTAGACGACTCTCCACCATACAAAGTTGATCATTTCTACCAAGTACTGTGATTAAGCTCGCCCTTGGAGTTTGGTTTCGATCTTCTGCGAACTTAGAGCTACCGCATATTGTGATGTCTAGAACAGAACCTTGGAAGCATAATTGCTATCTGTAATGTCCCCTTTTATATTAATTAGGACACTACTAGAATTACTAGATTCTTCTACAAATGTGTGCAAATGTAATATGAAATGATGCTTGAGTGGTAATTCCAAATGCTATGCTAATTTAATTCTATATGACTGGAAATTCTAAATGCTAAAATTATTTAAAGGAACTAATGAATTGTGATACAATATGCAGCAATATGTAATGTATAATGCAATAACAATGTATTAATGTATGTAGGAAATGCAATGTATTATGGTCCAATCAATGGATAATGCGAAATGGAGATGGACGATATGTATATATTTACAATTGTAATTCCAATGCCACAATGGAATACAAGCTTACAAGGCTATGTTTGCAATTAGAGTTTGAATCTCAATGTGATTCTATGGTTGTCTCTGATATGCCAATATGACACACACACATTCCCTGCTAGCTGTATCTGATAAACAATAAATTATATGCTACTGTTATAGGGATGATCATTGGCAATATGTCGTCTCTGATAATCTCTATAGTCTATATGCAATCTTCTTATTTCCTTGAGTCATCTCTGATATGGAGATATGAATATGCTCTGTATGGTGTCGTCTCTGATATGACTCTTATGATGCTTGCACTTGGATATGGCAAGGTTGCGTCAGCAATCGAAAATGCTCAATGAGAGTGATAAGTCCACAGGGGAGCAAGTATAATATTTATTCTTCAATCGACATCCTTCATAGCTGATCGGCATTGAATATATATATATATATATATATATATTTGAATGGGCACGGTGAACCATTGCATTCATTTGTTATGTTTGCTGCCTTGATTAATTAACATCAATAAGTGGATCAGTTATTGTGCACCGATAATACGATTAAGATTAATCGTATGGAATGATCAAATGTCAATAAGTATCCCATTGTTGTAGACATTTTAATTACTCATTATAATCATACTGATAATCATGAGTAATCATTATAACCATGAATTACTGTTTATCCATGGATCGGCAGTGACACCCGATCATGGATCATAATGATGTCATCTCTGAATATGGTACTGAAGCATGTTGTTGTAGCTATGTTGACGATGGTCTTGGCTCATGCCTTTGCCGCTAAACATCTTTTGCTTAAGTATATATATAAATTGGTAGGCCATCTGAATAAATCTCAAGTATGGATCTGACATATTGTCTCCTCTTCTACGTAAGAATTATCTTAATCAACTATTGTTCCTTATTCATTGTTTGGAAATGAAAGCGGACACTATATTCTTCCACAGCTCACAATCAAGGTGAGGAATAAGTTTATATCTTTAATTTAAACTTATGTGATCATTTATCGATTCTTTTGTCTCTAATTCCTGAACGGGGGCATTACAGTCTCCCCCTCTTAGAAGATGCTTGTCCACAAGCATCAAGATGATTCCTAGATCCCAAACTCGAAAGTACCATCGCTGCATAATATAGTGGTGTTGATAGGAGTGATAGTTCATTGTGATGGAGGTAGAGACATGAGTAATTAATCTCCTTGAGCTCAATAGATCTTCTATTAATGTCATCTTAATCGAAACTTCATAATGGTAATACTCATCCCGCATAAGACATATGATGGTAGTGTGATTCCCTTTTGTTATCAAACTTGAATAATCATTTTTGACCCTTTGATTCAAGGAGATAATCTTTTCCCGAATTGTATCTTTTGGTACTTTGAATGGAGAATTTTTAGTGATATCATTATGAGAGCTTGTCATGAGATTCCAAGCAATTTGCAAGGCCCCCTTGATGGAAGGTGCATCGGGATCCCATAATCTGTTTTCATCTTTTGGTGTGATTTCACAATAGCTTCTTCATTTATTTCAAAGAGTGGTTACTATATGTCTCGTCCTATTTAACTTTGAACTATAGATTATGAATAGGGTGAATATTACTTTTGTTTCTAAACTCGAGTTCATCTTTTTCCATCCTTCCTTCATCTGAATTCTTTAAGCCTTTATCTTCTTTCCATACCATAATTTTCAGCTTCCCTAATTAATCAACTTCAAGATGGTGTAGTGATATGCATGAAGTAACCTTTGTATTATTCATTTTATTGACAACTATAGATGGAAGAGAGTTATGAATGATATTTTTGAGCAATTTCAAGGGTCCTGAATTCTGATTTCTTGCTTGATCCTCCCTTATGTTGTCTTTTGTGCAAGACCTTTGTGTAAATTTGGGCTCACGATCTTCATAAATTTGCATACTTGATTCTTTAGAGATGTCTGAAGCTATTTCCTCTTTTGGCGCGAGAACCTTGTGCTCATGAATCCACATATATTCTTATTTGTGATAGAGGAGTTGTATGAAGGATTGTTCCTTTCCTGCAATGTTGGATGAGCATCTATCCTTCTAACTTCTTCTCGGGTCTCATTTTTTGAGGTTACCACTTCTAATGCCTCTATTTTAGGTGGGTTTTTAGAAGGAATGGTTGTTTTGCAATCATCCATCTTCTACTCCTTGAAGTCTTCATGCTTTCCACTTTCTTTCTTTAAGATCAAGTGGTGACTTGTTTTCTTTTTAGGCTCATACTTCATTCGTAGATCAATGTAATCCTCTAAAGAGATATCTTGTTCATTAGAAGTGTAATACAGAGGCAGCGAGTAATTACCTTGGTTGATACAGGTGCTACGCACAATTTCATATCAGAGAGACTGGTTAAGAGAATAGGACTGCAGACTGAGGAGCACGAGGGATTTAGAGTGATAGTAGCCAGTGGACATAAACTACATAGCACTCGTGTGATTAACGACTTGCACCTGCGGATGGGTGACTATGACATGGTTGGGAAATTCTTTGTAGTTCACATAGAGGATTATGATTGTATTCTTGGCATGACTTGGATGAAGTCGCTCCATGAGTTCACTTTCAACCTAGACCAAATGCATTTGAAGTCTGAACACCAAGGGAGGAAAGTGGTACTTAGAGCATTATCAGACGGGGTACTTAGAGTGGTGTCACTTAGGCAGACGGAGAAACTGATACAACATGATCACGTGCAGTGGGCAGCAGAGATTTTGGTGATGCCAGAGGATAGTGGGCAGCAAAAGCATGAGTACCCTCCACAAATACAGGAGTTAATGACCAAACACTCTAAAGTGTTTGGAGATATACCACCAGGCAGGCCACCGGATAGGGGGATGGAACATGTGATAGAGCTCGAGGAGGGAGTTAAACCGGTAATTATTACTCCTTACAGCCATCCGAAGAGGTACAAAGACGAGAGTGAAAAGCAATTAAGGAACTTCTTGAGATGGGACACATTAGACCCAGTAAGAGTCCATTTGCTTCAAAAGTGGTTTTAGTTAAAAAGAAGGGATTTTTCGGATGTGCATTGATTACAGGGAATTGAATAAGAGGACTATCAAGAACGGGTACCCAATTCCTCATATAGATGAGCTCATTGATGAGCTACATGGAGCCTGTTACTTTTCTAAAATAGATTTGAGATCGGGCTATCATCGGATATGCGAGAGGATGATATCGAGAAAACAACATTCTGGTGCCATTAAGGGCATTTCGAGTTCTTAGTCATGCCCTTTTGCTTGACTAACGCGCCAGCTACCTTCCAGTCATGCATGAATAGGATATTCAGAGATCAGTTGAGGAGATTTGTGTTGATATTTTTTGATGGTATACTTATCTACAACAGGACTTGGGAGGAGCATCTGAAACACATTGATATTGTGCTGAGCATCCTAGAGCGGGAGTCCTTGTATGCTAAAATGTCGAAATGTGAATTTGGGATGGCCGAGTTGTTATATTTGGGACACATTATCAATGTTGATTGTGTTCGTGTGAATCCGGAGAAAATCCGGGCTATTATAGATTGGCTGTCACCCAGGAATCTTTCACATCTTAGAGGATTCATGGGATTATGTGGGTTCTACCGTCGCTTTGTGAAGGGGTATTCACAGTCAGCAACTCCTTTCACAGATTTGACTCGGAAGGATGCATTTGAGTGGACAAATAGATCTCAGCAGTGTTTTGACAGTTTTGAGGAATTGATGAGCACTTGCCCAATTTTAGCCACTCCAAACTTTAACAAACCATTCGAGTTACATTGCGATGCTTCAGGAGAGGGGGTTGGGGCGGTCTTGATGCAGGATAAGCACCCTATTGCATTTGAGAGCAGGAAGATGAGGAGTGTTGAGAGGAGTTATAGCATTTATGACAAGGAAATGTTAGCCATTATGCATGCGTTGGCTAAATTCAGATAGTATTTGGTGGGCAGCAAATTCACAATTAAAACAAAGATAATAACAGTCTGAAGACTAAAACATTTCCTTGGGCAGAAAAAATTAAGTGATAGGCAACAAAACTAGGTCAGGAAACTACAGGCTTATGACTTTGACATAGTTTTTGTCAAAGGAAAGAAAAATATTGTTGGTGACACCTTGTCTCGGAGACCTCACTTGTGTGCCATGGGAGCCATATCGGAAGATTGGAGGGAGCTGATTTCAGCAGAGTACGTGAAGAACAAGTGGGCTACGAGTATTATTGATGGTACTACACAACATGAGAGGTATTCGGTGGTGAATGATTTCATCATGCATAAGGAGCGGATTTGGTTGGTACTTGGATCTGCTATTAAGCAGAAGATTTTGAGAGCTTTCCATTACTCACCTATGACAGGTCATCAGGGATACTTTAAAACTTACAGGCAGGTGAGAGAGCGTTTCACATGGAAGGGGCTCAAAACCAATGTACTATAGCATGTGAGAGAGTGCATAGTTTGCCAGCAAAAATAAACATGAGCACTCATTCCCAGGTGGGTCATTGCAGGCTCTGCCCATTCCATTGGAGAAATGGGACAGTGTTTCGATGGATTTCATTATGAGCCTACCTAAGATCCAAGGCAGGGATTATATCTATGTAGTGGTGGATCGCTTGACAAGTTAATACACTTCTTTGCCATTGCATCCATGTATACGGCAGTACAGGTAGTAGAGTTGTTCTTCAGGGAGATATTTAGGTTGCATGGGTTGTTGCGGACTATTATCAGTGATCGGGACAGCAGGTTCATGAATCTCTTTTGGCAGGAGCTTTTCAAGCTATGCAGGATAGAGCTTACCTCGAGCACTAGCTACCACCCTCAAACTGACGGTCAGATTGAGATAGTGAATAAATGGGTTGAGGGATATCTCCGTAATTACATAGCAGGGCAGCAGAAGGTATGGGTGAAGCTACATCTTGGTGAGTATTGTTATAACTCTACATACCACATGTCCATCCAGATGACACCATTCATGGCTCTCTACGCGTATTGATGTGCCGAGTTACTTAGACTCGTTGTTCAGTGACAGTAGGGTACCCAGGGCCAGAGATCTATTACAGGAGAATCAGGATATCATGAATTCTTTGAGGGAAAGTATGCAGAAGGAACAAAACCAACAGAAACAGTATGCAGATCAGCACAGAGTTGAGCGATCATTCGAGGTGGGAGGTATGGTTTACCTCGTGCTACATCCCTACAGGCAGTCCTCTCTTAAGAGGAGTGGAGCGGAGAAGTTGAAGCCGCGTTATTATGGGCCCTTAAGAGTGAGCAGGAGGATTGGAGAGGTGGCCTATGAGTTAGAGCTACCAGCAGACAGCAAGATACATAATGTCTTTCATGTGTCACACCTCAAAAAGGCGCTGGGACACAACGTGGTACCCTCAGCAGAGTTGCCTCCTCTCGATGATCAGGGGAAATTGGTATTGGTTCCTGAGGCAATTTTGGACACTAGAGAGTGTATGCTCCGGCGGAGGACTATCAAAGAGTATTTGGTACAGTGGAAGGATTTAGCTAGTGAGGATGCTACATGGGAGAGTGAGGCCATCTTACAGCATCTGGGACTGAGATTGCTTGAGGACAAGCAATTTCAAGGGGGGCGGATTGTAATGTCCCCTTCTTGAGTTAACCAAGGATATTAGTCGTTAGCCCATACAGTGGTGATCCTGAGGGCTAACTAGGACTATCAGAGGGATCCTGGAGGCGATTGGCCTAAGAGAATTTAATTTCATGTCAATCGGAGTTCGTTTGCTACTTCAATTTAGTGTGCGAAGTTATGTTTCATTGACTATTTAAGTGATTTATTATTTAATGCTCTAAGGTCACTTTTAAGTTTTTAACATTAAACAAACAACAAATAAACCATACTTGGCGGCACATTCTCATGTTATGGAAAAAAGAATTTAAGAACAAAAGTATTAATAATCTCTCCGAATGTGATTGGATTAAGGAGCACAGTGTGATTACAAGAAGATTAATGGAATTGGAGGGTTACAATGGGGAAGAGGAAGAGTTGCGCGCATGGAGAGTTAGACGAAGAGAATGGAAAATGAAGGGGCTATGCGATGAGAAAGAAAAGATATCAGATTGTGGAGAGATCACAGAGAACTACTACAAAGATTTGGAATTTGGTTGTTACTCGTTGGGACTGTAGGGACTGTAGGGACGAAATCCCTTCATAGTCGACAGTCTTAACACCACTAATAACGTGGTCTTGGGACCTTGCGGAAATTCTGAATACATACTGAATATTTGTCACTGCCTACACTGCGTTTGAATGAGGAAAGACAATTGGAGTTGGCGTTAAACAATTGTTGTGTGGTGTGGCATGGATATTATTGTTTGATACGCTTTTGGACAAAGAATAGAGCTTTACCGCTGACTGTGATTTTTTGGTAACATCTGAAGCAGCGTGGGCCACGTTAGAACAGCCTCCATCCATACCAGCCTGTCGTTGTCACAAAGTGATTGTATTGATAGTGCGTAAGGTAGTCTTCTATACGCATGCTGGGTGTGGAGTAACAAGCTGAGATTGGTAAGAGTTACATCTCCAGGCACCCGAACACATTTGGAACTCAATCAACCTACACTAAGAGTTCCTCTACTTAACGGCACTTGAAGCTACGTTACCTGGGGACGCGTTTCCGGCCCTCAGCCTAGGGTTTCAGAAATGGGGACGGTTTCGGGGACGGGGGGACGGCAAGAAATGTTTCCCAACCGTCCCCACCTAGGCAAAAAATTAGGAAACGCGTCCCCTAAAATGGGAAACGGTCAACGGGTTTCTGAAATCCGTTGACCATCCCGGGGATGGATTGAGGTTTCCCAAAATAATGTTGAAACAAAAAAACATTAAAAAAACAATATTTTTTAATTTTTGCCCATTCATGGGCCCACACCGGCGTCAAAATAATTATTAATAATAATAATAATTAAAATAAGTTATAAGTTTTAAAGTTTATAACATATGTATATAAGTTTATAATATTATATTTTATAAGTTTATAAGTTTTATAATATTATAAAACTTAAAAATTATTATAAATTAAAGTTATAAGTTTAAACTTTATAATAACTTAAAGTTATAAGTTTATAATATAATAATAATAATATATTATATTTTATAACATAAAACTTAAAACATAAGTTTTAAGCATACGTATAACTTATACGTATACTTAAAACCATAAGTTTTAAGTATACGTATACTTAAAACTTATGTTTTAAGTTTTATGATTTCATTTTCTTCTGTCGCGAGAAGAGCACACGCGCACAGAGAAGGGTTTGCGGCTGCAGCGTTTGGAGTCTCCAGTCTTCCACGCGCGGCATAGACGGAGCAGTCCAGCACTGCAGAGGGTTTCGTTGTTTGATTCAAGCCTAAGTTGCCGGTTCGGGTTCGAGTTCGAAGAACCGGTTCACCAAAATTTTGAAAAGGGGTTTGGGTTCAGGTTCGTTAGTACAAAAATATGTAATTTATATATATATATATATACATATTTTGATATTTATGCAGCCTAGAAGCATGAGTTAAGATTAGAATGTCAAAGTATCATAAAAAGTAAACATTTAAACAATAAAAACACTTGTAAATTTGTAATCATAGCATCATGAATCATGAATCCATGATCATACCATCATATACTTCAAGTTCAAGTTCAACACCAAAGATTCAAAACATTAAAATTAAATCAGAACATCAGTTCAAGTGTCATTGTTTGAAGTTCAACTAATGGATTAATAATTTATTGATATTCTTCTTCATCATCATCATCATCTTCTATATGGAGCCTAATAAGACTCGAAGGTTAATTTTCCCCTTTTATTAGCGCAGTTTCCACCCCAAATTATTAAATGGGGGTTTGGGGGCAAAGCCCCCAAGACGGGGTCT
>MU222202.1:0-35467 GCA_018584345.1 Thuja plicata | reverse complement strand
GCTGCCTGCTGGGTGGCAAGTCATTATCTCATACCGTACGGTCGTGCAGTCCTCTGGTATACCGTACGGTCTTTATACCGTACGGAACTTATAATATGTTGTGCGGTTATATTATATACCGTACGGTCTCTCTAACATACCGTACAGTCTCTTTATATCTCATGTTCATATGCCGTACGATAGCAAATGAATGCACACAAACAATAGATAAGAATAGCAGAACTCCTTATATTATTCGCATATGCCAAAGACATTACATTATGCTTAAGATGATGATTACAATGACCCCGAAAGGTGTACTTATACTAATCCTGGAGGCCTTCGGGAAAGTTCCCGAAGGTCCTGTCGACTACATGACACTAGTCTACCCGTCGGCTGATACGAGCCGACTACAGTGGCAGTGGCTTAGTCAGCTCATCATCGCGACCCTCGTGAGCAGGTGCAGGGTTTTGAGTGTCCCAGCTGGCAGACTTGCTATTTTTAGTAAGTCTGGACTTACTATTTTTAGTAAGTCAGTAGTCAGTTTTCACTTCTGACAGGGCAGTATCGGCAGTGGTCAATTCTCCAGACGATATTCAGTTATGCAGTTTCTTGGATTGGGGACTTACTATTTATAGTAAGTCTATATTTGGCAGTTGCCATTTTTGGCAGTGCAGTGATGAGCATGTTGGTCAGTCAGTATGGCAGGTGTTGCAAGAATTATCATCAGAATTATATTTGATAATTACTTGTATTAATTAATAACAATATGTTATTAATTAATATTAAGGCGATATTATAATAATAATAATAATACTTTATTATTATTATAATGTTTTGGAAGTTTATATTATAAAGAGTAGTTAACTGATGATGGTTTTTGGAAACATTGGAGACCAAGGAGTTATAAATACAGGCTCAGTTGTGAAGTTGGATATCATCTATCGAATATTGATTATTGAATTTGTTCTTGGGAATTGTTCCTACTTTATGTGCCCTAGCTGAAGGGTCAAATTAGTTGATTGAAGACTGATTCTTCTTCATCTAATCCACAATTGATTGTTGTTGTATAATCAATTGCCTGTAATCGATTACTGTTGTATAATCGATTGTTGCTTCTTCCTTCATATTGTTTTGCCTGTAACTGGAGGAAGGATTCAATTCTGAAATTGAATCATTAATTGAACTGTGGCCTGTTCAGAGGTCGAATTGGTTGATTCAGCGAAATATACTGAAGCTGGAGAATTATTGTCTAAATCATTGTCTTCATTGAAAACGGGCTGGATAGCAAAGACTTGGTTGTGTTACCCAGTCGTATGGTGGAGGTCTGCCAGCAGCAGCAGTCTGAATTGCATGTGGGGCGTTAGACTTCAGCAACCCCAAAGTCACGCGGGCTCTACATTGCCACGTTAGACCTGCAGTAGCCACGGCTACCACTTGCCAGGCGTGGGAAATATTACCACCGAGAGGAGCTGCAGCCACCCCGCGTGGGAATGGGAAGGAGTGCGTGGTGTGTTTGGTGTGCAAGCTGGGCCAGGCCTATGACTCATGCGCGCAACACCAGTAAGAGATAACAGAAGCAAAGTTGCCGCCAATTAGCATTCATGCCAAGAGTTATGTGGAGGTTGCGGCAAAGATACCAGGTTCTTTAATGATTTGTTTAATTTGCAAATCAGAATTGGATGTTAGTCTAAATTGTAATGTGTCTGTCCATTGGAATAAGGAATGAATATTTAGCTATTTCCAGATTTATCCAATTCATTACATGGCTGAGATAAATGGTCTTGGAGTAAGAAATTAATATTCTGAATATGATGAATAAAGAATCACATTTTTGGAAAGGTTATTATTTGTAGTTGCAACATCTATTTGTATTTCCTCAAAAGACCATTCATAGCTTGCCTGCCAACTGTCCGACAAAATGATAATCACATGTTTTGCATAGAAATTGATGAAATTAGATGATTTAAGAATGAGGCCAACTTAGGCTCATCACAATGGATTAATGTTATGTAATTCTGAAATTTATGAATATATATATATTGTCGTTCCCTGCCGTCCCCTGCTCTGGCAAAAAAAAAACGTCCCGAAAACCCGTTTCCCCGTCCCCCCGTCCCGGAAACTTGGGGTAACATAGACTTGAAGTTATATTGAAGCTGCATCCTGAGTCTACTGGAACAGCACATAGGGGCTACAGGAGACACTATTGCATCAAAAGATATCTCAGACTCATAGACAACAGGTCGGTCCTTTCTTGTATATGCAGTTTGTGTTTCCCGTGGTTGTACATGAATATTGTTGTATTGTTCAATGAAAATCACTAGTTATTTTTGTTGTTGCTTGGGCATATCATTTGGTTGTATTTTCTGCATTATATTATATCTGCAAGAAAAAAAAAACTCACCTCCAAACAAATTGAATGAATAACCTTACACATTGCCCAAAAAAAAAACCAATTAAAACTTTGTGAAACCCTGCAAGCCAACTGCTGAACAGAGTTACCGAAAGTCAGAGATTTAGAAAAAAACTTAGCAACAAAATAGGTGGGTCATTTCACAGTCTCATCCACACAAGACGTCACTTGGGAAGGTGAGATAGAATTCAGGGACTTATCATATTGGTACTTCATTTCTTCTTGCCTTTTTGAAAGATTGTCTCTTCTGACATAGAAGGCACACCTGTGGATAAAGCTGCAACATGGAAATTCCAAAATGTAAGAACATCTTCATATGGAATGGATGAATCCATAAGACACTATTTGGGGCTTCAAACTTGCAGATCTGAAAGCATATGTGCACTAGGTATGAACAGAGGACCTTTGAGCAATTGGAAATGAGAGAAAACAAAAGAAATCAGCTATTTTGGTGGGGGGAAAGCACAAAAATGGGATTTTTCAGGAGCACTGCAGTTAGATGGAAAGCAAGCGCTTGGCATGGCAATGAGAAGTATAAGCATATATATACAAATGGAAAGACTTTTCTCTTGTAACTGGGGTTTTTAAGTCCCATTACAAGTCCTTTGGAAAGTACTTGCTACCTTCAAACGGGTTTTTCAAGTCCATTTGCAACTTTAGAAAAGCGTCAAAAGTGCTTGGAAAACACTTGTATGTGAGCTTTTTAGCTTGCATTACAAATTGGGGAGAAAAACTTTGCTCCTTTAATGTAAGATAAGCTTATGGACAAGGTTTTCCCTGCTGCAAATGCAATAAAAACACATTTTTGAGCGTTTTCATTGAGGGGAAGATCTTGCATTGCACGGATTTTCTCTTTGTGGGAATAACTTTCCATTCGCAATGGAGAAAAACTCCCATTGTTTTGAAAAACAATATTTAGACAAAAACTACAAATCTGAAAATGGTTTAAAAGATTTGCAATTTCAAAAACAATTATCTACAAAACTTAGAAAAGAAATCAAACCAAGAAAGCCCTAGCCGGTTTTGCATAAAGGAAAACTTCATACAAAAACTACTTCAAAATGAAAACAAAAACAAAGGAAAACATACCTCCTTCTTGAGAAACAAAATGCAATGGAGAAGTCTCAATCTTTGAAGAAATCTCCCCAAATCCTTGATGATTTCAAATCTAGGAAAATTCTCCAAATTTGCAGCTATATAGACAATTAAACTCGACCAAATCCTCTTGCAAAATCAAAGCATTCTCAGTCCATGAGCATTCAATGACAAATGGTCATGAAAGAGAGAAGAAATGCTTGAGAATAGCATTCAAATGACTGGTTCAAACTTGCAAAACGTGGTTTGGAGATGCCACTACAAGCCGTTTTGCATTAGAGGAGAAAAAAGGCGCCCATGGAGAGGAAAATGAAGTTTATTTTGATCAATACAAACTGTGACTAATTTGATTCTGCCCTAGACAGGCTTTTGAAACCATGATGCCAACTAAAACTCGTCACAAATGCCTTAGACGGGTTTCTGGAGTCCATAATACAAGTTGAAATGTAAGAAAAACAGCAGAGACGGGCTTTAGAAATGCCAACGCGAGTTTTGGGCATATCTTTTAACGCTCAACTATCATGGACGGGCTTTTGGAGATGCGATGCAAGTCGCAGTTACTTGTAAATGCCCTATGATGAGCTTTTAGACTTGCGACGCAACTCTAAACGCTAGCCTATGATCATAAAATGCATCCGAATAATAAAGACGGGCTTCTTCATTGCTTTCACAAATCATTTTGACATATAAACAGTAACTACCTTGCCTTTAGTAATAACGACGGGCTTTTGGATGTGCATTACACATAAAAATCGCCACTTTTACTACATAAAGCCAATTAACGGGCTTTATATGGGCTTTTGCAAGTCACTTGCTTTATACATATAAAAATGGGCTTTTGGATGTGCATTACACATAAAAATCGCCACTATACTTTAATGACGGGTTTTTGGATGTGCATTGCATATAAAAATTGCCACCTCTACATATGAACGAACTTATGCAAGTCTTTTACAAGTGTTTACAAAGTTATAATAAGCTGCAAACGGGCTTTAAACACCCACTTACATCTTTAAACTTTTCAAAACAAAAACTTGCAATGTCTTACAAAAAGAATGTCTTTAAGAAATAAGTGGGTTCTTAATTCCATATCGCAAGTTTTAAACAAGAAATGAAGACTTGTAGTCAAGCTTAAAAAACCCACCTGTAGTATATTTAATTCCTCATTATCTATTGAAATATAGCTCTGATTTAGGCCCAAGATAGCTCGAAACGAGCGGAATTCAAAATGCAACAAACCTAGGGCGAAAACAATAACGAAAACAAAACAATCAAACAAGAAAAATCAAACAAAGACTCGAAGGTTACAAAAAATTGAGCACTTGCAGTCAAGGAAGAAAAACCCGTCATAACAAGAAAGATCGAGAGAAACTCGACAGAAGCCTTCAAAACGGCATTTGAAAAACGTAAGACTTAGGACAATTCAAGGGATAACTGATTGCCTTCGTAAAACATCATCCAGAACACCAAACTTAGCGAATTACACCTACGAATCCATGAGAAAATTGCATAGGGTTGTCCAATTTTGTGAATTCAAAACAGAGGACAACAATGCTCTATGACTGTGGCAATCATGCTATCATTGACCTTAAGTTGCCCAACCAAATGATGTCTCTGAAACCAATGACTCCCATGCAAGTGTTATGGCCCAAAATCTACACTGTGATATGAGGTTGTATCCACATCACTCACCTCATGATTAGCAGCAACTTGTGTTCTATCATCAGTGCACATATTAACATCAAAGGTACTGCTGCTAAGCACCTCATCGGATGGCTCAAGGCAAGGTAGAAGCTACTAATATGACAATATCTTCACACACTTCCATTTCCAACATAATTGCATGTCCATCCAACTCATGATCCTAGGATTCCATGTCAACGTATGAACCTTCTAGCTTGTTTTCTAAGGTCTGATTTGAAAAATCACTCACCGTGACATGAATCCACATCACACATTGCACCATTAGTACCCGAATATCAAGTACCTTCATATGACAACTTAATAGAAACATCTTGCACATGTGTAGTCACTATTGTCTCATACTGATGCAAACTTTCATCACTACTGTCATGTAGATCAGAACTGTTATGGGTCAATATTTCCATGCAATCTTCATTCTTGACACTGGTATCATGAGTGTCAAAACTCAAGGTCACTCCCACAACATTTTTGAACTTGCCATGACTTTCAAGTCATCATTACACTCAAGTGGAAGACTGCAGTCATAAAGATCAGACTTGTTATCATGACTGATAACAACTTCTTGAGCGCTGAAAGTACCAACATTCTCTTTGAATTTCACCCTCTCTTCCTTTTCCTTTGTACTGATAAGGTTATTTACATTAGTATTTGCTTTCATTTTGTTTGCAAACAAAGGATCCAAAAAATTTGGATGTTGTAGAAGCCTTGTTCAATTCTTATCTTACTTTTGAAAGGCCTGCACGAGCTGAAGCTCTGGCATGAGATCTTGTATAGACTTCATTTTACGCACACTGAAACAAAAACCAAAGTGTTGGTTACTCTAATATCAACTGTAGAAGCTCAATGATTTCCAACCCTAGTAGAATGGCAGGAAACCACTATGATAACCCCGTTGGTTCTACACCTCTTCTACTGCTCTGCCTAAATGATTGTTTTGCAAATTTGGATGTTTTTTGTTTTTTCTGAGTTTTATGCTTATTCCTTTGTGCTTTTTCAATATATAAGAACAATGCATGAAATCAAACTATGGCAAGCAATACTCATGAATTTCCCTTTATTCAATTTAGGAAATTATTTGCATTCAATTTCCAATTATTGAAAACATTAATTAACAGCAATATGGAACCTGATATATTGACACCACATTGTAATTTGGCTTCCAAATTGTTTGTAGCTATCACACTGCACAAGGAGACCCTTTGGCATTCACAATATGAGCAAAATACAATTCCCAATCCTCATGTGTTTCTATATAGAAGCGTCATCCTCTAATAACCCACGCAGCTCATATACAGAGTGCAGTTGTCATTAATAAACCCGAAACGCTAGTCTTAGAGGCTGCGTTTTTTATTTGCCATCAATCAAATTCAATCTCTGCTCTAAAAGCTGATAAAAACTTATTCTAACTTCTCCAATTTCAGACATTTAATTCCATTCATGGCTCTTGGATGAAGCCAACTCTGAAATGCACAATTTCATTGGATCTTTCACCAATTCAAAGTGCTCAAAACTAAAAGAATTCACAATTCTCCAAGTTGTAGCTGAAACCCTTGAAAAACTCCCAAGAACTCATGCCAAAAAACAAGACAAAGGCATATGCATAATAAATTGATTTCCTTGAAGAGGCCTTTATATAATCTCCATAAAGTTCAACCATGAGGCTTCTTAGACAAGACACTTTAATGACTTATGACATTGCCATGAATTGGCTTTATAATATCAATTTAATATCTCCTTGGTATGGGCACCCAAATGATTTAATGAATTAATGCACTTTAATGAAGACTTGGCCCCATTAACTTTATAACTTCATAACATATTATTAGTAAAGTTTAACTTTTATTAATAATTAAATCATATGAGGCCACAAGTGTCAGAACTCACACTGCATCATAACCTGTTCAAGTGCTCTGCTAGAGATAGAAATCCTGACTTTCTTGAAATAGACACTTACTATAAATAGTAAGTGTGCCAAGCTGAACCAAACAAAGAGCAATCATGAACTCTCTTGTCCTATGGAATGGGAATTGACCTGTAGTTTTGCCAACTAAGACCCTCTAACCACCAAACTTAGTCTGCAAGGGCCAATGATAGGCTAAACTAAACAAACTCTAATGCTCACGAAAATGAGGACATTACAAAACATGACAAGGTAGAGTGGGTTGTAGAATGTATTGTGATGCCTATAGCAAAGGACCAGCATAAGCAGTATAATCCTTCAAATATCCAGGAACTCTTAACCAGACATAGTAAGGTGTTTAGCGCTATAATATCTGGGAGACAACCAAACATGGGCATATAGCATATTACTGAGTTGGAGGAGGATTCCAAACCCGTTATTATCACTCCATACAAGCATCCTAAGCGGCTTAAGGATGATATAGAGAAAACCATTAAGGAGATACTCGAGATGGGACACATTCGGCCAAGTAAGAGTCCTTTTGCATCAGCTCTTGTGTTGGTCAATAAGAAGGATGGGACACTATGTATGTGTATTGAGTCTTGACTATCATGCCCTAAACAAGAAGACTATTAAGAATCGGTATCTCATCCCACGCATGGATGATCTAATTGATGTGTTACATGGGGCATGCTACTTCTCAAAGATTGATTTGAGATCCGGATATCACCATATTCGGGTGAGAGAGGAGGATGTGGAGAAGGCAGCCTTTTGGTGTCATTGCGAGCACTTAGATTTCTAGTTATGTCGTTTGGATTAACCAATGCACCAACTACTTTCCAGTTTTGTATGAACAAGGCTTTCCAGCATCAGTTGAGGAAGTTTTTCCTCATCTTCTTTGATGACATTCTGGTTTTCAGTTGTTCTTGGGATGAGCATTTTGGACACCTTGAAGAGGTGTTGAGCATACTAGAGAGGGAGTCTGTGTACACTAACGAGTCAAAATATGAGTCTAGCATGATAGAGTTGCTTTACTCAGGACACATCATGAGTTCAAAAGGAGTTTGAGTTGATCCAAACAAGATCCGGACTATTATAAATTAGCCTTCACCCAAGAACCTTACTTAGTTTAAGGGATTCCTTGGCTTTGTAGTTTTTACCGGTGCTTCGTCAAGGGGTTCTCACAACAAGCTACACGACTTACTAACTTGACGAAGAAGGGAGCATTCCTTTGGACTGATCAGGCACAACAGTGTTTTGACAGGTTTAAGCAATTGATGAGTTCATGTATGTTCTCGCAATCCCGGATTTCACTTGACCTTTTGAGCTGGATTGTGATGCTTTTGGAGAGGGCATCGGTGCACTGTAAATGCAAGATAAGCATCTGATAGCATTTGAGTGCAAGCAATTAAGGGGTGTAGAGTGAGTGAAGCTACAATATATATGATAAGGAGATGTTAGCCATTATGCATGCTTTAGCTAAATTCAGGTAGTATTTAGTGGGCAGCAAGTTTGTAGTTAAGACAGATCATAATAGCCTAAAGCATTTCCATAATCAATGGGACCTCAATGACCGGCAGCAAAAGTGGGTAAGCTACAAGCTTACAACTTTGACATTGTTTATGTAAAGAGAAGAAGAATATAGTTGTTGACGTGTTGTTGAGGAGACCACATTTATGCTAGCTTGGAGAGATACGACCGATTGGAGAGAGTGGATTTTGGCTAAGTATGCCAAGGAGCAGTGGACCTCAGGCATCACTGATGATATAATGCATGATGATAGGTACTCCGTTGTGAATGAGCTTATCATTTATAAGGGGAGAATTTTCTTAGTACCAGGAACAAAGATGAAAAGAAGGATTTCGAGAGCTTTCTATGATGCTCTCATGGCAGGGAACCCAGGCTATTTCAAAACTTACAGGCACGTTGAGGAGCGTTTCACTTGGAAGGGTTTCAAATCCGAGGTCCTTCAGTATGTGAGAGTGTCCTTTTTGTCAACATAACAAGCGGGAGTATTCCTTCCCAGCAAGTTTACTACAACTCATACCCATTCCTAATCGGAAAAGGGAGTGCATTTCCATGGATTTTATTACAGGCTTACCCAAAGCTCAGAGCAAGGATTGTATTTATGTTATAGTTGATAGGCTCACGAAGTTTGCACACTTCTTTGCAATTACAACCTCATTCATAGTAGTACAAGTTGTTGATCTGTATTTCAGAGAGGTATTCAGACTACACGGATTGCCATGGAGTATAGTTAATGATCGGTACAGCAAGCTTATGAGTCACTTTTGGCAAGAGATATTCAAACTTAGTGGGACAAAGCTTACTCCAAGTAACAATTACCACCTACAAACTAATGGGCAGACAAAGATTATCAATAAGTGGGTGGAGGGATATCTCAAAAATTACATAGCAGGGCAGCAAAAGGCATGGGTTAAGTGGCTACACTTATGTGGGTATTGCTATAATACCACTTACCACATGTCTATTCAAAAGGTCACCATTCATGGCACTATATGGGTATGAAGCACCCAACTTTCTAGATTTGTTGTTTGGAGATAGTAGGGTGCCTAGCGCCAAGGACCTTCAAGAGATTCATGACAACATGAGATCTCTAAAGGAGAATATTCAGAAAACGTGGAACTAGCAGAAGCAGTATGCAAATCCAAAGAGAGTTGAGCGATCATTCAAAGTTGGTGAAATGGTGTATTTGACGATGCATCCCTATTGTCAATCTACTCTCAGGAAGAGTGGAGCAGAGAAACTCAAGCCACTATATTATGGCCCTGTCAAGATTATCAAGTGCATTGGAGAGTGTAATGTCCCTTCCTTAGGCAGTTCAGACTACAATAGAGGTTGGCCTATAATCAAGGGTTCTCATAGGTCAGCAGAGTGGTTAGGGGACCAAGCCAAGGGTTGTGGAGCTTAGCACGGAGCTTTACAAGCCATCCCAGACAGTTTGAGATAGTCTCCTATTTTTTGGGAGGATCCCTATTTTTTAGAAGATTGGGAGTTGGTCCGGGGGGCATTTTGAGTCATTTTGGATGGTTTGAGAGAGCTTCTTAAATTTTAGGAAATGGTTCTTTTTTTGTGGGGACTGACAGTGGCCCTACTATACTTAAACATCACCCTTGGACTAGCAGCAGTACTGAGTTTTCAGTTCGGAGTCTAGGTGATGATTTCAGGAATAAAATGGAATACTAAAGTTATAATTTTAATGTTTTAAATAAATTAATAAAATAAACTTCTAATAAAGTTACTTTATATTATTTTAATAAAGTAAGCAATAAGTGGACTACCATGGGACATGATGCCTAGGAAGGCTTAAATTAAGTTGTTTTAAAAACAAATTATTATTAATAAGAAAGTCATAAGGGGTTGGAACTTGATGAGGAGAAATAAGTTTGTAAAAATAAACTTAATTAAGTAAAGTGGAAACTCTAAAAGGGTCGATTAGGGTTTGAACTTGAAGTCAATAAAGTAACATGAGGAGGCATCATTTCATTATTACGAGATCAATTTCAGAATTCTTTAACAAAGTAGCTCTTGCCATGTATTTTTTGAGGACGAAAACCCTTGGAGAATTGTGAATTGGATGAAAACTCAATTCACCATTAAGGGGAATCTATACAGGGTTTCAATTTGTGCTACAGTGGATGATTTACAGGCAGATTTCACAAGTTTTCTTATAGCAATAAGGTTTCTCGGGTTTGATGAGTTCAAATCAGAATTATGTGTAAATGAGGATGTCAACTACAGATCGATTTGGGCATTGTTTGATGTAATTTCTACAAGATTTCCTGTGAGTTTGTTGCAGCAAATATAGAACAATTTATGAGCAGATTTTGAAGGGATGTGGCTTTTGGGCATTGTTTGATGTAATTTCTACAAGATTTCCTGTGAGTTTGTTGCAGCAAATATAGAACAATTTATGAGCAGATTTTGAAGGGATGTGGCTTCCTAAGCCAGCCGTACCATTCACCTTGCAGCCATACCACTCTTTCTGCAAGTTGTACCATTTGGATCTGACATTGAGAATTGGTGCAAAATTCATTATCAATACTCATCAGCAACAAATTCAGATTCATCAGAAATCAAGAATAATTTGTGGATCAGTTTTCTTATGCCCATTCAGGATTGCCAGTTTGAAGTTGATAGCCTTGCCTGCAGGCCAAGCGGAGGGTTTAGCATTTCCATTGTTTCTTTCATTATTTGTTTTCAATAATTATTGTTGATCATAAATAAAGCACTTGACACCACCTTAGCAAGTTGGACACCCTTATTCCTGTGACTCCTCAATTTCATCAATAAAATTCATTAAGTGGTTGAGCGTTGATTTCCTGGTATGCATCCATTTCTATTTGGAATTGTGAATATATGGTTTAAATTGCTGCTATAAATATATCAGAACTCAGAATTTTTATATCAATCCTTTATATATTTGCATTTTGGAATCAAACCCATTGTATCTTGCATATGTTCTTGTTATGGTAAATCGATGTTGTTGTAGTTGTATTAAACATAGGAGATGAAAGCTCCTTATATAGATTTACAAAGACAATGTTTCTAAAAGAAACAACCATGAACTAAAGTCGAAAATAGAAACTACCTAATAAACTAAAAGACTAACTAAGATGACCATTAAAGAAACATCATAATATTCTAATACCCTCCCTTAATGGTCATCGTCTAATTGTTGTCTTTTGGTCACAAATTCTTCTGAACACTCTGCTGTTGTTGAGACCCTCCCTGGATCTGCAAAATGTTAATGACCAAGAAGCCAAAATCTATCCAGAAAAAAAATAAAGAAGGATGCCCCCTTCTTCATAATGCTCTGCAACGAGAGACAAGACCCTGCCACTAACTCTACCACTGAGATGAGTCTGCCACTAACCCTCCCAGAATCAACAAAACATCTGACCAAAAATCATCACAAAACGTCCAACCTAATGTTGGATAACAGAGTAGTCCTTCCCTGTGCCCAGAGATATATCGAGAACAGTTGCCACGATTTTGAGGAAAAATCAACAAACCCTCCAAATTTTTGCAGAAGAGCACGACGCCCCAAAACAAGCTACAAAAAGTCACGATTTTTTTAGGAAAAAAACTAAAAAAACCAAAACTAGACAACAGAATCTGAGACATGGATCAAAGAATACAAAGCTTCGTTTTTTAGGAAAAAACGGTAAAACCCAACAGATAATTTTTGAGGAAAAAATGATTAAAACCCATCAGAAATTTTTCAAGGGAAAAAATTATGAAAACCCAACAAAATATTTTTTAAGGAAAAAATATTAAAACCCAACAGATAATTTTTGAGGAAAAATTTATTAAAACCCAATAATTTTTGAGGAAAAAATTATAAACCCAATAGAGAAACCTTCATGCGGCAAGATACGAGACTTCGCATGGTAAAACAGCACATTCAAGAACATGCAACTCACAAAAAGCACATGCACGCAATATGCAAGTACATGCAACACTCGAAAATCAGAGACTTTTGCTCAAACCAAAAAATTGCACTATCAAAACCCTTGACCAGGCTCGCGATTTCAGCAAAAATCTTTGAAGACGAACCACAAAATTTTTATAAAATACCTCCAACGATTTTTATTTAAAAAAATCGAAAAACAATTTTCTGTAAAAAATTCCAAATCAGAAGAGGCTCGAATTTTTCTTAAAAAATTCACCAAATTTTATGAAATCCCATCGAGCCACTCTGATACCATGTTATGGTAAATCGATGTTGTTCTAGTTGTATTAAACAGAGGAGATGAAAGCTCCTTATATAGATTTACAAAGACAATGTTTCTAAAAGAAACAATCAATCATGAACTAAAGACGAAAATAGAAACTACCTAATAAACTAAAGACTAACTAAGATGACCATTAAAGAAACATTATAATATTCTAATAGTTCCATGGTTAAAAACCCAAACAATCACTTGGCGTTGAAAATTCAAACAAAACCCTTGCAAATAAACTCAAAAGAAGAAAAAAAATGTATCAAAAAAAAACAGATAGATCTTGGAGGGGGTCTTTCAGAGAGGTGGCTTATGAGTTAGAGTTGCCAGCAGACGATAGGGTGCACAATGTCTTTCATGCATCTCGCCTCAATAAGGTGATTGGGCACAATGTGGTTTCTTCTACAACACTACAACTCCTAGACCAATTCAGACCAATCCGTGCTCAGATGTAAACTTACTATAAATAGTAACCTTATGTAAATGCAAGGTTGAGACACCATTTTCCTAACATAATTAGTATAAATAGGTCAAAGATTTTTCGACTAACCAAGCAAAAACTAATTGCTCACTAATGTAATTGTCCTCATTTTAGGGTTTCCTTGCATGGTGGTTGGCTTTGACCTTGTCAGTAGGTGCTTGTCTTGTCCGAGGAGTTATTTGACATTACCAATGAGTCTAGTTAGTCTCGAGGACATATATTCCACTTTCCAAGGAATTTCCATTGTTTTCTCCAAGGATCTTGGAGACGACGTTATATTTAGTAAGTTGCTAGTTTTGGCTTGATCAGGTCCGCCACCTCGTCAATGGCACCTCGACAATTTCAGTTTCACATCTTTATGATTAGTTGTCTGCAACTTATGGGGTCATTTTTAATTAACTGTTCAAGTTTCATGTTTTTGATAATAAAAGTAGCAAAAACTAGGTGTTGTCCCTTTACATCACAGCCCAGAGGGCAGAAAGACAATAGCAGCCAGTTAACAACACACTAGGAATATCAAAAACAATTAGAACATGTCTAACAGCACCATCAACACCATTACTATAGTCTATAGAATACTTATCCATCCTACTTTCTATACTACCATAAGTCATATAAAAAGACCACTTAGGGCCACCCCTATTGAGAACCATAACTAAACTACTAAGAGTTTGAGAACTAAAAACATAAACAGCTTTTAAAGTCTTAACATAACGCCATATATGCTGACTAACAGCAGAAAACCAAAAAACACAAGGGACCCGGTCCCAATCAGGCTTCTTTAAACTTGCACCCTCTTTGTTGCAGCACATTAGACCAGTCCTCCGTCATCAAGTTCCTTGTAGTTGCCTTCATCACTGACATCAGCACCAAGGATCTTCTTCTCAAGTTTAATGTTATGCAATTTATAGCATTTAATTTTTAATCTTTAACTTTGGTTTGTGTGCCCAGGTATTGAAATAAAAATATTTCATTATTTTAATAAAGTGATTTGTTTTAAAGTGTGCAATTTTTGGGAGATAGAAGGGGATTAAAATATTATTTTATTTCTCCGAAATTTAGTGTGGAGGTTGAGATTATAAAAAGGGGATTATAATTCATTTGTTGTATGTGTAAATGAAGTTGGGAAGAAGAAAATTGGCTCTTATGATATGAAACCCTTCCTTGGGATCGTCATCATCTTCGAGGATGAAAGATCCATCAGGGTAATCTTACAATTAGTCTCATTCAAAAGCTAAGCCAGTTGTTTCATTGTGGTTCTAGTTCAAGGTGTTGAGGATCTCTTTCGGTGATTATTCTGAGCATCAAGAAGGTTATTTATGTTTTCGAATTCATCCAAAGATTTTAATAGATATGCATTGACATATGCTGTGAGATTTGTTTGTTTTAATGTTTTCTTCGAGTGGTGCTACATTGCCGTACAGTTAAGGAAATACATGAAATCCATCAAGGGGTCGATCAGGGTAGGTAGCGATGATTTTTCTTCTTGGTATTGTTTGAAAGGGCTTATTTCCTCTAGGCGTCCACATCTGAGCAACTGTGAACAATATTGCTTATTTATTTTTGCAGGATAGATTCACACCTTGCTTGGTAGCGCTAAGCCTTGGATCTTGTGGTTTGATTAATATTTTTCTAAAGGGGAGATGCGATTTGATTTTTGCAAGAGTTTCCTTATTATAAGGACAAATCTGCGCTGACATGGAAATAAGACACAAAATCAGTTTGACTTAAGCGCTACGAGATTTAAGAGTTTTTTAAAGGAAGTCAGACAAGTTAGCTTGTTAGAGGTGGCGCGTGCATTAAAAAAATAGTCGATACCACTTAAGCAAACAATATAAGGACAAATCGTGAGCTTTGAGAAGTCGCTTAAGAAGAAAGAAAAGGATTCGTGGCTACCAAACAAGCTGGAGGAAGTGAAGTTGCTACCTAATGCGTGGAGAATTTGGGCACCTCTGAATCACTTAGACGTCTCCTGTGCTGTTGATTAACCGTGAATTAAGTTCAATATTTGGTTTTGGCTGTAGCACACAGTGAACTGGAATGTTATGGTAGGTGTGTACGGAGAAAGGTGGTTGACAGGTAGATAAAATCCTTTTCTTAAGGTAGTTTGGCTGCAGCGAGGCGAGTAGAAGAAATTGGTATGAGATGCCAAACATTGCGTCCAGGTTGGCGTGTAAATTTGTTGATTTTTGGCTCAGCTCTGAACGCTAAACTCTGCTGGCTTGTATATCAGAATTTACTGTGTGGAACTTGGAGGAGTGAAGAAGCTCAATTACCAGTGCCTCAATCTGTGATTGGGTATTAGTATTGCAAACCTATTATGAAGAAAAAATGTATAATGATCGGGACGAGCAGTTGTTCTGTCATCTTAAGGGTTTGGTTCTGAAGATTCTGAACCAATATTTTAATCAGCAATACAATTCATTAAACACTTTGTAATAGAATATTGTAGTCTGCTGTTGCAGTTGTTTACGGTGGTTCTTTGATTATTGAGTTTGATTATGAATCTAATGTTTTGAGCACATGTATATGAAAGCTTCAAAATTGCAAACCTCAAAAGACATTGCAAGACAAAACATTCCTTCATATCCATATGAACCGTTTGACAAAATCTCCAACAGCTGAGTGTGAGGAAAAGTTAAATTTGGCTGAGTTATTTACAAGCAAACTGTTTGACAGAATTCCTTAACCTTAAATCTGAGGATAGTGGAAATGAAAGTGCAAAATAATTTCGGTTCAAACAGGATAGCTTATTACAACTAAAATTGTGTTGTATTCATAAGATATTGAACAACCTACAAGTTTTCGGCAAGTTTTTGATAAAAAAAAGCTCAACATGCTGGTTTGAACGGCACAACCCAACCAAATAGTCTATGATTAATCCTGATTAAATATGGATTTTTGCCCCAAAGTTTACTTCCATGGGATAAACAATGAATGGAACCCACTGCTTTTGAATTTTCAGCCTTTAAATTCCTCCCTTGCCTAGGAAGTTTTTGGAGGATAGAATAGCTTATAAGGCATCCTTGTCTCACAATTTTTACCTATGTAGGATAGAACTGAGTAACGAAAAGCTTCCATGGAGATTTTGAGTAAAAAATTTTACTTTTGTGTGAGTTAACCCCTGTTTCAAGTCATTCATGAATAGCCACTCAATAATGACATTGTGCTTCAAGTTTGTGACATATTTAAGAATTACATTCCTTTATATTTTTCTCTCACCTTGCCACTCATGAATTGTGCCGAGTCACTGACTCGCTTCAACACGGGGAGCTTTCCCTAAGTGTTTTCAACCTTGACCTTTACTAATGGTAATCCCCCCACCTTATAACTCAACAAAGCCTAGTGTGCTCTTAATAGTAATGATTTCAGTGCGCTTTAGTCAGAAAGATATTGCAATAAGTGACTTTCACAGAAGTTTTACTGCTTCTAACAGTGAGTATCACCCAAAACAAGAGTGTTAAGTAGACAATTTTTTATCATGATAAACGGTTATACTCATGATTTACTTCAATGTGTTATTTATCTCATGATTTCCTTCAAAGTGTTTTTTATCTTTTATTGGTTTATATATTTGTAGAAGTCTGGAAGCAAGAAAGTTTCAAAAATCGATCTATTGTGGATGTTTTTTTGGTTGGTTCCAGCGGTGATTTGCAAGATGGATGTTGAAAAAATAAAAGAATGCTTATTCATACCTCAAATCGTAGTATTCCAGAGTGTTGAGAAGGGGGGGCTAATTTGAGATGGTTAATAGCAGATTGCAAGTGATTTGCTGCATCTGCCAACGTCCCTGCTGCCCCCAACGTTATTGTCCTGCACCATACATTCCCATCCTCTTTACATGACCCATTTTCTTCTAATCTTAAAGTTAATGATGCTTTCACAGTAGCGCTCGGCCTCCGACCTCGACCTCGCCCTCGCCATTGCTTCACAGGAAATGACAGTGATAATGGCACTCCAACATAGGCGTTTGCGAGGACGAATCCCTTCATACTCACAAACAAGACTACACACCACAAGCGGATAATAACAATATAATCAATTATTGCTCTAGATGGCCGCCAATTTCTATTGGATGCCAGGAAAATAGAGTACGGAAAATGTTTGTTTAATCCAATTGTGTCACGCCGATTTGGATGTATTAATCTATCAAAGATTAAGTTTTATCGAATATTAGGATTATAATGTTCGAAGGTGATGATAATAAGATCGTATTCTGAAGTAGAATGGAGATTCCTTAATTCTTTGTTTATAATTGAAAAAGAAAGATTGTCTGTGCGACCACAAGTTCAAAAAACAATTGGTATCAAAAAAGTGAATTATTGAAGTGGCTTTGATTGGGCAGGCTGTTCAGTCTTGTGACATTAAAATTGTCTTCTTCTCCTTCTTCATGTTACAAAATGATAAAAGTTTGGTGTATGACTTATTAAAAAAAAATTGTTTTTAAGTGAGATTTAAAAAGCAAATAAATAACCTCTTTCAAATATGTAAGTTAAATAATATTGTAATGATAACATTTATATTATCAATACTAATATAAAATTTCTTAACAAAAGTATGTATTATTTAATCAAGATTTAAAAAGAAAGAAAATAAACAAGTTTTTTTAAATATATAAGTTAAATAATGTTGTAATTGTGAAATTTACATAGCTATGTTTGTTATTAAGATAAAAACAGATTTTGAAGGGATCTGAAACCCTCTACATAGCAATTAAAAAATAAATATCATTAAAGCGCATCATTACGAAATAAACAAACCAACAACAAAAATGGCAGAAAACAAAAGCACAGGACAGAACCAACCTATCCCTGGCATAAAACCAGCAAAAATTCGGCAAAGCAACAGAGGACAAAAAGAAAACAAACAGAATTAACTTAGATTTTTTAGGTCTCAGTGACCTCCTCCTCAAGCTAACTCATTCTATGAGCCAGCAGCTCCAGTTCCATGATGTCTTGGGGCAGAGGGATGTTCTTCTTCTCCAAGCTGACTCTAGTTCCTTTACCCAGACCCGTAGTCTCACAAACGGGCGACTCTTTCTCATGATCAAGGTCAACAATGGTTTTTTCTTGTTGTAAATTCTTCAAACTAGCCACCAAGGTTTTCATGTTCTGAGATGAAGAAGAAACAATCTTGTGACTATGTTCCATGATCTTCCTAAGGGCGGACTCAGTTTTGGTGATCCTCCAATTCATTTCCTCGAACTTCTTATCATATATTTCCTTAAAATTTTCCTCTTCCTCCACATACTTGTTGAGGCAGTCCATCATCATCTTTTTCTCATCTTGAGTCCTCGGAGCATAACCTAAAGGGACATTGTTAGCATTCCCCACAAGAGCCTAACCTGCTTGCATAGAAGCAGTATTATCATCCTTTAGCTGTATTTCTTCAAACTTGGAAGACAGAGCACGGTATTTCAAATGGAGGCTCTTAATTTCATGGAAGGCCCATTTCATCAGTTTGAAGAAATAAATAGAGTTACATTTGGTAGTTTGAAGCACACCAAAGGCCAAGTCCTTCTTATCCTCAAAATCACTGAGACTCAATTCAATAGAAGCGGATTAGGCATCACCATACATTTGATGACTAGACTCTTCAGACCCAGAAGGAGAATAGGAACATCGTGATCAACAGAGCTATCATAATCAACTAAAACAGGGACTTGTCCTTTCCCTTTGTCTTTCTTACCCTTCGTGTTACCTTCACTGCCAGGAGACCCTATATCTTTGTTTTTAGCACTGGAGGGCGAAGTAACATAGTAATCTTTGGAGCTCTTTCCCTTGATATCACTCACAGGAAACTTCTTTGGGGTGATATGTTTCTTAATCACCGAGGGATTAGGGGCAATATAATCATCATCCTTTGTATTCTATCCCTCTTCATCATCAAGGCCTTTACCTTTGCTAGCACCAGCAGACTTCTTCTTAGGCAAAATTATTGGTTTTTGGCTAGAAGGGGAGGGGCCTCATCGCCATCCTCCTTTGTCTCCCAACCCTCCTCACCCCCAACGGACCTATCCATCCCTTCACCTTCAGCAACAAAGATAAATATAGAGGGGAAAACAAAAACCCTAGATCGAAAATGCTCATAGATCAACAAAATCAAATCTTGGTGTAAAACAAGGTTTTTAGGGTTCTTATATCTTTAATATTGGTGTTAAGCGTAGAGAGTAAGAAGTAGAGAAATGAGATCAAAACTCTATGCCTAAAGTGGTTGAGAAAATCTAGATGATAACCATACACCCTATTAAATCTCCCATCAAGGGTGAAATAATCCATAATAGGTTTCAAGACTTCTCTCCAAATAAGTTTAATTTGCTCAAGTTCAAAGTAGGAATTGTTATCATTAACCAGAGCCTCTCTTTCATCCTTTATTTTGGGAAATTTCTTCACTTCTATATCCAACATTTTCCTATCTTTGAAGAACTTGAAGCCCTTAGTAGGAAGGTTAGTCACTTCCGCTATCATATTTTCATCAATCATGCTCTTTACCAAACAGATTCAGCGTACCATTCCTCCAATCTTTGACAAAGATCCTGGTAACCGTTGTTAATGATGGTAGCTTCGGTCAGATAAGTTCATAATCATGAATGATGATTATATCAATAGAATGATTAATGATTTATTATATATGTATGTACATATCAATATATATAATAATAATAATTAAGTTTATTATTATTACATATATGGATTTATATATACATAATTATGAATGTATATTAAATCATCAATCATAATATTGATTTATTAATAGAAGATTTGTTCTATGTTGAATTGATAATCATCTTATGATTAATGAATAATTTATGAGCACCAATTTGATAAAGATCGATTAATGATCAAATGGCTTGATCATAAATCGATCACCCTCATTACTTTATTCAAGTATAAATTATGAGATTGTTGAACTATATATAAAACGATATGTGAATCGTATAACTTCTAAAAATCAAATCGATTATGTGAATCGATTATCCTTCATCGATCATGAAATTGTTTATGTTAAACATTTACTAATAATCGATTATGTGAATTGGTATGTCACTGAACATACAAACAGATTATACAAACTGATTATGTTAATCGGTATATACAAACCAATAACTAAAAGACATGTTGATGAAGAGACATGTCTCCACTCACGTGGAGGCATGTCTATTCATCAACATGCCTTGTAAACCTTATACATATAATCACAATTAGATTGATCAAAGGTAAGTACAGAAATCAACAAGTGCAAGCCTTAAGACATCAATCTACCATCACATATATTCAGCGATACTTGGTGAATTCACATTATACTCTTCTTATTCTTACAACAACCTGCAAAATTCATAAGCTAGAAAAGCTTAATTATGAAATAAGAAAATTAAAAGAGACCTTTATACATATCTACTTATAAATATGATCAACTTTAACAACCTTCTTAGCGTAGCCATGGAGCTTTTCTAGGTAGGGGGTAACTCCCCCTTTTTTCAAATGATACCAAATAATGGCATTGTTCTTCCATTCATCATAGCTAGATGGTTCCACCCTTCTCAAATCACCACCCATATTCACACTACTAACCTAAATCTCAAACAGATGAGAATTCTAAATTATGAAAAACAAGTGGCAAACAACCCCAATAAGGCTGAAAATTGCCCACAAAGTGTGTGATTGGTCAATAGCAATAATTATCTTCTTCTCTTTCGGACGATCAACACCTCTAGCACTGATACCAATATTACCAAGTGTCATTTCCATCATTAATTGGAAGGTTTCCCACTTTGTCATTAATCCGATCAAATCTAAGGAGAGATAACATATCATTACTCATATTGAACTCCTCTTCCCATGTCATAATAGCCTTAAGGTGAACACCGAGGTTGGCTAGGCCATCAACCACAATATTTATTTCATGATAAGAATGGGCTATATAGAATTCCTCAAAGGTCTGTATAATGCTAATGGAGCCTTGAATAATATTATCAATCGTCCAAGAGGCCTTATACTCATCCTTCAGACACTTAATTATATTATCAGAATCTCCCTCGATCCAAACTTTTTTGCAGTCAAAGCTTTTGGAAATCTTCAAAATTTGAAAAGCACCCATGGCTTTTTCAAGGTGGTTAGACTAAACTCCCAAGGGGAGTTCCACCACAGCAATACACATGCCATTTTCATCCCTTATCACTCCCCCACACCTAGTCGGCCCAGGATTCCCCTTAGCCACCCCATCAAAATTAATTTTCACCCAACCAGTGGGAGGATAAAGCCAAACTAAACCTTCTCTTTTATTCTTGACTTTGCTATCAGACTTTGGAATATCACTTTTGAGCTTCCATTCTTTCAATATTCTAATGTATTCCTCATAGGTGACACTGGGTTTTTTACTCAAACGAACAAGATGAAGATTTATATTCTCAACAATAGCTCTGAAGACTTTCTCAGCCACCACCTCAATGAGAAGAGCAATCTCCCTAAAAATTCTATTAGTAGACTACTTCCAAATACCCCATATAAGATGAGGACAGATGAGAGACCACAAGACTTTAATCAGAAGATGGGAAGAAGGGAAAGGTCATTAAAAGGAGAACTCTTACATGGTCTCAAGAAACACCCAACCGAGGTTCCATCTTTGGAGAGTCTTGGACCAAATCTCCCTCGATTAATTGCAATGAAGCGGGATATGGGAGGCAGATTCTTCAGTTTCCATGCATACGTAGCACCTGTTAGGTAAATAAAATCCTCTTTTACATAGCTATGTTGATTCCTATTTTATTTTGGGTTTAATTTGAGAGATTTTCTAAGTACAATTACAAAGCAACATATGACACGCTTTTTTGCTAATTTTAGCCTCTTTCCTAATCCTTAACCTCCTTTATTTATTCTTCTTGATGTGCCTTCTCGTTCACTCATCCCTATCTATGATCTATCTACATTTATTCTCACACATTCTGATCTTTTATTTCACTGGATTTTGATAGATGCATCTCTAATCCCTAGATTCCACATCCAAAGTTCTCACCTTTTTTTTCTTATAGGCCATTACGAGCCAACTTTTTATAGTTTTTTTGATGATTTGTCATGTTGATTTTTTTAAATATATTCATTTTGACATGAATGCATATACATTAATAATCTAGAAATCCTAAACAATCAAGGAACATCTTATAGGAATATTTCAATGTGGAACTTTCAAAGGAATCTACAATACATCAAACTTATCATATTGATCATTTACATGCTTTCGTATTGTTTAACAATCATTTTTCACAATCATAAATTCGATCATTTAAGGGTATTAAGATAAAAGAACTCAACCCAAATGATCCAACAATCTCCCTATTTATTTTTAAATGCCACCAATCCTTAATGGCCAAAAAGAAACAATGATAAAAGTGAACTATATAGAAAATTTATGCATTTATTAGAACCTTTTTGCAAGTTACAAATTAAATCCATGTAATGCATTTTAAACAAATGCCCTAAGATCAACTTGAATCTAGGATGCTCATAAATAAAGATATTATTTGTTGTCCGTAATTTTGAATTTACGAAATTAAGACAACACTACGAAATTTATTAAAAAAAAAGTAGTTTTCCTCTCTTAGATAGGCATTTTGAGATTAATTCTCAAAGGTAATGAATCATACCTTGCTTCGGCCTTAGTTTTTTGTCATTTGGGTGTCGATTTTTAAGTTTTTCGACAAGTTTTTTGAAATTATTTTGCCAATTTAGGGTTTTATTTTCCTGGTTGCAAGTACTTGATTTGCAAAAATCTTGAACTTGTAATTATTTTTTCTTGTCTGTTTTCGTCATTTTGATCTCCCTTTAGTGTCTTAGATCCTTCGTATTTTCACTTAAAAGTCTTGAATCATCGAACACTGATGACATATTTTGGCATTAGTATGCAAATAAAACAAATTTTGAACTGTCAGTACATGATCACCGAAAGACAGGTTTTAGTGCAACCCGACAGACAACTTCACAAGGGAACCTAACAACAAAGTTTATAGTGTAACCGAACTGAGCATGTTACAATGTAAACTGATGACACAGTTTACAAGTGCAGCCCAAAAATGTTGAAGTAGAACCCAACAGAGTAACCTGACAAGCAGATAACAGAGGAACCCAATAGACAGACTAAACAGAAAACTCGAGCACTAGTCTACCGAGAGACAATTTTATTTCAAGAAATGTGGATCTGACTTACACGTCAGATAAAACACTTATGTTTTATATTTAGCTTTAAAGCATATCTTTAAATCCATTTCTTGAGGGACAAGCAAAGTAATTATAATTGTTTTAATCAGTCTAACTGATTGAAAACATGCAAACTAGGAGATCAAGGTCAAGTTGTAAACCTTTGATCATAGAGTTAACATTGTAAAGCGTGAAACTCATTTAGGTCAAATTCATTGTATAAATAGATGTGTAATCAATCAGAACAAGATGATGTGATGATGATTGTAGCCACAGACACTTCTATGGATAAAAGACAAAGTTTTATGCAGAGGGACAACAAAAGATGAAATAAGTTATCAAGAACAAGATCCAAGGCTACCGAGCAGAACATAGGTATTAATCAGTCACTATAGGTGATACATCATATTGTAATATTTAATGGATCTGTAATCAGAAATTCTAGTTTGCATATACTCAGGTCAATAAGTATTTTTGACTACATTCTAACAAGTGTAGCAAATAGAAGAAATCCTTTGAGAATGTGGATTTAACAATCCTTTGTAAATCTCTTAACTGAGTGCATACTAAACAGTGTTGCTAAAACTCTTAACAGAGTAGACCTTAACTAGTCTAAACATGTTACTCCTAACAGGGTAAGATCATCAGAAGTGATCAAACTTGTAAGCCTTAACCGACCCCTTCCATTTTGTAGATAGTGAAGTTTTGTGGGTTTTATCCCCACCGCAAGTTTTACCTTCTAATAGGGGTTTTCTGCGTTACCAAATCTTGTGTCATGTGTCAATACATTTCATGAATGTTTCTATGAATGTTTACATGCAAATTAAGTTTATGAATTGTTATTACATGCATAAAGAAAGAATAGCACATATGGTCGGTAATGCAAGGAATTGATTACTAAAGGATTAAGATTAATTAACTAAAAATTTTAAAGGGTACTGATTCACCCCTCCCCTCTCAATACACACCATTCCATTATTCCAACAAACACAAGTTATGTCTTGAAAGCATGTATTTTTCTTGAGGAAAAATAGAACTTATAATACATAAAACCAGGTTTTTGAATCCCAATTGTAAGTATTATATTCTTTAAGTTTGTGAAAAATGTTGCTTGGAAAGTAAATCCTGAAACCTGACATATGTTCTAGTCAAGATTTTTGGAATGAATTGCAAGTTAATTTAATATATGTAAATGGGATTCTAAATCTCGCTTGCATAAGTGACATTATGTTTAATGACTTCTTAACTTGTAATAGGGATTTTAAAATCCGATTACAAGTAAGTAATCATTTTTAAGGCAAACATCCTTTCATTCATAAAAATGTGACTTGCAATTGGGGTTTTATTTTCCAATTGCAAGTAAGCCATTGTTTCAAATAAAAATGTCTTTCATAAAATGTTTTATGTTGTGGTCAGAATTTTTTTACCCGAATGCAAGTTTTTCCTTGCATTTATTACTCATTTAATGCTAAGACAAAGTCTCTAAGATGCAAACCTGGGTAGTAGAGACTCGATCAAACTGAAACAAATTACATTATCACCATTTGTGTCTGTATTTCCACCACAGATACCATTTTTCCTTGTGTTTTTTCTGGTGGTGGATATTTATTCAGAGACTTAGAGTTTTTCATTTTTATCTAGAAGGGATTGGAGGCATTTATTTTGTGTGCACGTCTATATTTTTCAAGACCTTGGCATCGTTGGGTTTTGGCATTGGGTTTCAGCATTGGTTTTTCTTAAAGATTGTTTCTCCATGTCATTTTTGGTTCAAGTATGGTGTTTTCTTATTTTTATTGTTGTTCATTTGTGAGTTTTTGTTTAAAATATTGCAATGTGGTCGATGAGCCTAAATAATGGCTCTATGTTTACCAATGTTTGTTGTGTTTCCTCTGTTATGGTCATAGGTTTATGTCATAGTCAGCATCTTGGACTTGGTTTATAGGTGCATTTGGTTGGTTTTATGAACTTTCTATCATAGACTTTAATTTAAGCTTTAATTACCTCTGTGAATGATAAATCACTTCTATATGGTTATCTATGCAACACACACGCACGCACGCGCGCGCGCGCACACACACACACACACATCTTAATTATGGCTTGAAAAATGTTATCATGACAATAAATAGATATATATGTTGCATATCTTTGTGCATACTAATGTCATGATGCAAGAACAATTAATGAAGCATCTCAATTAAGACGACACTTAAGAAGGATCATGCCATGAGGACCAAGTCAAGACAATTCAACATGCAACATCATTTGAATCAGTCAATCATGGATTGATTACAACTCATTTGGAGCAAGTAAAAGGACTTTAATGGTCATTATTAAAGTGGAACAAATATAGGAAGTAGTGGATAAGATATATTTACTCTTCATGTAAATGGGCACCTGACTATTCCTAATTAGTTGAATGGCTTTCCTTTTTCCTAATTATGTAATAACTCTTATCCCCCTATTCCTTTGGGCATTGATTGGTTAGTTAGTTTATTTGTTAGAAGCCTTTTTTATAAATAAGGTTCTGAAACTTTCTCATAGATTAGACATAAGTAGAGCTCAATGTAATGTAGCATTCTAGTTTTCAGTTCAAATACAGTTTCAATTTAGTTTCATCTTATGATGTGTAAAAACACTTTTTGATGAATGAATAAAATGATGATATTATGAGTTTATAAAGTTTAGTTGAGCTCTGGATATACTCATCCAAGGGAACCCACTTGGTGAATAATCCATTTTCATTTAAGCATTAACTTCCTTTCATTTGTAGTTTGTATGTTCCTGCAACCATTGGATAAAGTTTCATGTGACTGTTCCTACAGCCAAAGCAGACAAATTAGTTCCCTGTCTTTGTATCTTGAATATTGTTTTAGTTACTTGCACGAGTTTAATTCTAGCAGTAGATTTTGTTTAGCATTTGAGTACTTCATTTCCAATCATTTTCTTTCCAGTTTTATTTCCTTTCAAGTTGTAGGATAGCATGGATTGAGTAGGGACTTAGTGAACATATAATGCTAGGCCATTTCAAGTACACACTCCTTGGGTTGACAAGTAAATGAACCTTCTCCATGAGAAATATAGCTTCTTATCCTAGATGTCCAATCCCTGAGTTATTGATCTAATTGGGAAGTCAAACATTTTTTGGCGTCGTTGTCAGGAATGGTGTCAAACTAAGAACCTATTGTAGCCATGAGTTTTAGTTGTTTTATTAAATTTATCTTTAGCTAGCCTTCAGATTCAGTCAATGTTAAGTTACATTCTAGTTCAAGTTGGTTTCAATTTATCTCAATCTGCATGCATAGAGATAGGAGAAGAGATGCCTTGGGAAAATTTCTACCTGGAGAAGAAGAAGAAGAAGAAGAAGAAGAACCCCTATATTGTTTCCATTGCAAATTTAGCCCCTTCTTCCTCTTCCTCAGAAGAACTATTTGATCCAAATCCTTTTTTTGACATATTTGCAAATTTTAATATTCCTCCACTTGGGGACTAATTTTCTCAAACTCAACCTAATAATCAACTTGCCTTGGTACTCTATCAAGAAATAGGTGAATGGTCATAGATTGAGGTTATACCACAAGCTAGCTACAAAGGAAGAGTTCTTGCAACAATTCCAAACTTGGAAAGACTTTGAAGTTTCTAAAGCAAAAATAGGGGAACTTCATGTTTCAACTCCTTAAAATCTTAAATTGCATGCATCCATAATAAATATATCTATGTCTTGTGGGTGGGTGTACATTTTCTCCATAATATTCATACAACTCTCATCTCACTCCATTTTTCTCCCATGTCACCCATCTTCCACTTCACTTCATAATTTCACCGTACTTATCACCTAACATGTTACTTTCTACCAGTTGTTGCTCGGTACAATCAAGCACTTTGTGTATTTATGACCGCATTCAGGTATGCATGTTGGTGCAAGGTATGTATGTGTGTTTATTAAACTATTAGATGCATTTATTTTTCCATAATTTACTTAATATATATAAATTGCATAGTCATCATTGCAAACTCCTACTCTATGTTCCACATGTGTGGACGCATGTCACTCTTTAAGTTGGGGGGTGGAGAATGTTTGTATTGTGTCATATCCACATTAGGTTTAAGCCACAGCATGCCATGTCTGTATGATGCAATGTCATATCCTGATTGTAAACTTTAGCCAAATTTAATTTTGAAAAGAATTGATGTGACAGTCCAAGGCATATGAAATCTTTTCGTGTGTATTCCCTCATAAAAACTCTTGTGGCCACCATCTTTTCCCCTAAAATTACTAACTCTTATGATTTTCTATACCTATGAGTCCAAAATTATAAAGAAAATAAGCACTTTATTGAGAATACTGAGTCACAGAAGGTATAGGTTGTAGGAAGGTGCATGGGAGATGGAATTTAAGTAGTTGCAGAGAATTGAAGGCATAAGTTTCCATGAATTTTGATAACTCTTTTTGCATCATTAAAGGGAAAAATTTGACATTTATTGGAGGCCCACCTATATGGCATGAGCCCACAGTTCATGATGCTTTTATTTAGGACCCAATATGTGAGCCACAATTTAGAAATTGTTGTTGGTTGAATTATTTTTTGAGATTAAATGAGTTTAATGATGAAATTGCAATGGAATTTGCTTGTACATTCTCTGATAGAGAAGTGAAGGTAAAGATTTTAAAGTTTATCACCATAGAGGAAAAATTTTAAGAGGTTATATGACTTCAAGCTGTGGAAGAACATTTTTTATACTAAAGATGCGAGGACTTCTTGGGCCCAATTTACTCATCCTAGGGATCTTCCTCTAGTTTTAGACAAGAAAGGAAGTAGGAGGTTGTCTCTACCGCCTCTATCTGGGTAGAAGTAACAGTCTACATTATGAAGTACTTGACTTGTGAAGGAAGGCAATCATGCCTTCATTCCATTAATTTCAAATTTCTCAGTCATATGTGGCATGGGAGACTGATGAACATGTTGAATATCCTCTTCAATGTTCTCTTCATCAGTGTGGTTGAAACACAAAAAGGTAGGCCACACTTGGTCACTCACCATTGTCTTATTAAATTTCTAATTGAGAGGTCCTCAAGTGATGTCTCCCAAATGTCCTAGGAGGAATTTGTTGCAATTAGAAGATTTCAACTTGAAGGTGTAGGACCAAGAGGTCAGTTGTTGATGCACAAAGTTAATACCTCATGGAGAGTTGTAAAAATGACCGTGGGGGCCTCTTCATTTAGGGAATCCCCTGCAACTGAACTTCCTACAGCCAAACAACAAACTAATAAAGACTTACTTGAACCCTCAACCACTAATATTTAAGTATGTCCTTTAACAGACCCTAGCATTAGTACCTTTGAGAAAACCCCCATTAGGACTAGGACCGATGTAAGGAAGGAGAAAGGAAATAAAAAAATAGATGAGGGTAGTAAAGAAGACATAAAAGAATAGGACACTAAACCAATTACTCCCAGTTCTAAGAAAAGGAAAATGGAAGAAATAGACCCTCATGCAACTTCTGCATCTGCAACTAAACCCGCTAGAAAACCAAGCAAGGATAGAACTCCTAAGGCCACTTAGGAGACCCCTCAATGAAGAAGTATCAGGCTTAGAGGAAGGTCTAATGGGTCAGAGAAGTTAAACAAGATGAGTGATAGTATTCCTATTAAATCATCTGAATCTTTTCATGATACCTCTCAGGAGGAAACTTGGACTATTAGTAGTCCTAGGGAGAATGAACCACTCCCTGCATTTCTTGAGAATACATATGAATTTATAGAGGAGGTTGGGATGCAAGAAGTAGAGATGAGATAAGAATTTCCTCCAAAAATACTTGTTGAGCAGACCAACATACCTGAAGAAGGAGATGAATTACATGAGGAAGAGATAAGGGAAGAAACTCCTCAGGATCAATAGGATTTGTTCATGGAAGAAGAGGAGCCAACAAAAGACCAAGGATTGTAGGGTCTTGATGAGCTCATTGTTGTAAAATAATTGGGAGGACCAACATTAAAGTTAGAAGAATCAATGCCAAGTGCAAGTAACCTAGGTAAGAGGTGAAGGTTTCCTTGGCACAACTCTCCCCCTTCTCTTATGTGTCATGTTGTGTCTTTATATTTTTATAATGACGTGTTGTATAAGAAAGTTGAATGGGATCTTGAAAAGACAAAAATGCAAAGAATCATTGATAATTAGAAGCAGGAAAATGATTTTCTAAAACATAAGGTGGACACTATAGTTAGTATGGTTCCTAAGTTAATGGAATGTAGAGCGTCACCTCAAGCTTATTGTTTGTGTTTAAAAGAACAACATCTTTAATTTCAAATGATGAGAACCATCAGATATTTGAGTCACTCTTTGGACACACCTTAAGAATTTTATCAAGTTTATGATTCATCTCCTATAGCCAACCATAATTTTCTTTGTGAGTTATACCTGTATAACTATGTTACCCCATTAGAAACTGAATGGATTCATGTTCTTTACATTGGGGATGTACACTTGAGGTCTCTTATGTATGGATTAATAATGAGATCAGCATGGGAGAACAGTCTATAGCATATTGAGAAATATAACTCAATACTCTTTTATTCTTTAGGCCTGAATCTCAAAACCCCAAAGTATTGTATTATGATTGGAAAATTTTATTGTATGGCCTACCTTTTGATCACTACAAGAAAATAATTCTACAAGAAAATAATTCTACCTTTGAGAGAAGAAGCCTAAATAGAGTATGAGCGGATGACCAGAGTTGAGGGGTAGACTATGACCAAACACTTAGAGAAAAGGTGGAATAGTCTACCTGATGAAATCAAGCAAGCTGGGCCCCATTCATTGTGCAATTTTTATGGAGTTGTGCAGAGGGAACATAAGTATATAAATTTGGAAAGAGCAAGAATGAACGGTTGGTTGCCTCTCATCTTTCAACCACCCATAATTCTATGGCCATTAATTAGTTTCTAGGAATAATGAGGGTGCCCATGATGAAAGGGAAGAAGCCTCTAGATGGGCAAGGCTAGGGAAAATGAAGGGATTCTATTGAAACCTAGAATCAGGAGGAGCAGGCCAGAGAAGCATTGGTGACTTCAAAATTCATGCCTAGATCAGAATTTTTCCTGTTGCTAGAGGATCAACAGTCTAGTTGGGGGGCAATATTGATCCTAAATAATGGCTCTGTGTTTACCAAAGTTTGTTCTATTTTCTCTATTATGGTAATAGGTTTATGTCATAGTCAGTGTCTTGGAATTGGTTTATATGTGTCTTTGGTTGGTTTTATGAACTTGTTGTCATAAACTTGAAATTATGCTTAAATTACCTTTGTGGATGATAAAACACTTCTATATTATTATCTATGCAATATATATACATTAATCTTAATTATGGCTTGATGAATGTTATTCTGAGTTGTTAGATTTCCACAATCCATATCTAAGATGTGTAATTTATTCTATTTTGTATTATGTAAATATTTTTTTCATCAATATTTTGTATCACACTCTGTGATCCATCATCAGGATGCAAGAGAGAAAAATGAGCAAAAAAGATATTTTCTGCTCATTTTTCTCTCTTGCATCCTGATGATGGATCGTGGAGTGTGATATGAAATGTTGATGAAAAAAATCTTTATGCAATCAAACCCAGAATAAATTACGCAAACTTTTATTCTGACAATAAATGGATATATATGTAGCATATCTTTGTGCATAATAATGTCATGATGCATGAGTAATTAATTAAGAAGCTCAGTTACAATGGCGCTCAAGAAGGATCATGCTATGAGAACCAAGTCAAGATAGTTCATCATGCAACAACATTTGAAGCAGTCAATCATAGATTAATTACAGCTCATTTGGAGCAAGTCAAAGGACTTTAATGGTCATTCTTAAAGTGGAACAAATCTAGGATGTAGTGGATAATCTATATTTACTTTGTGTAAACAGATAGTTGATTGTTCCTAATTAGCTGGATGAATTTCCTTTTTCCTAGTTATGTAATAACTCCTATTTGCCCATTCCTTTGGTCATTGATTGGTTAGTTAGTTTTTTACCATTATTTTTTATGAATAAGGGTCTAAAACTTCCTTATAGGTTAGACAAAAGAATAACTCAATGTAATGTAGCATTCTAGTTTTCAGTTCAAATAGAGTTTCAGTTTAGTTTCAGCTTATGATGTGTAACAACGCTTTTTGATGAATGAATAAAATGATGATATTTTGAGTTTATAAAGTTTACTTGAGCTCTGGATATACTCAGCCAAGGGGTCCCACTTGGTGAATAATCCCTTTTCATTTAAGCATTAACTTCCTTTCATTTGTAGTTTTTGTTCTGGAGTTTGTATGTTCCTGTAGCCACTAGTGATAGTTTCATGTGATTGTTCCTATAGCCAAAGAAAACATAACAGTTCCATGTCTATCTATCCTAAATATTTTTGTAGTTACTTGCATGATTTTAATTATAGAAGTACTTTTTGTTTAGAATTTGAGTACTTCATTTCCAAGCCTTTACTTTCTAGCATTGTTTCCTTTCAAGATGTATGATAGCATGGCTTGAGTAGGGACTTAGTGCACATACAGTGCTGGCCCATTTCAAGTACATGTTCCCTAGGTTGACAAGTAAATGAACCTTATCCATAAGAAAGATAGCTTCTTAGCCTGGATGTTCAATCCCTAAGTTGAGTTTTACAACCTATTTATTGATCTAATTAGGAAGTCAAATAGTGGCTGCAATGCAAACAAATTCAAGATTTTGCAATTGTTTCTAGTTCTTCCAACTCTTTCTCCTCCCTGGACTAGCTTCTCAATTTGAGAAAATAAAATGATTGCTAAAAGTCACATCCCTTATGAGTAATTCTGATCTTGCAATTCCTAGTATATGGTTTTTCCCTTATATGCAATCAAGTTTCTAAAATCTAATTACATATTTAAATTCCCAAATAAGAATGTTCTTCCCATCTCGTAATATGGATTATGAATCCTAATTATGAATTCACTTCTCAAACAAGGAATTACTTCATGTACCATCCTAAAAATTTATCACCCATAATTGGAGGCTCTAAGACCTTTTAGGCCCCATTTCGATGATTTCTAGGTCTGAATGTCCTATATGTTTGATTTTTGCTTCATTTATTTTCTTCCCCTAAAACCTATCACACTTCCCTAGGCTTGGGAATTTTCAAATTACTACCTAGAGAAGGCCACCATTTGTGGCCTTGGTCTAGAGCTTTGTACTTCGGTGAGCTCCAGGCCCAATGCGGGAGTGTTTCTTCCAAATCTTTTTTTGTGGTTGGCCTGACAATATTTAATCCCAAAATGAGTATAAAAGGACACTAGCGCCTCTCATTTTGATATTCATTACTAAAATCCCATAATATAAATGAGAAAGATAGATTTCAAGTGCAAGCAAGGTTTCAAGTTGTGAAATTGAGGATTTGGATTCAAGATTTTAAGGCAAGCACCCAATTGAAGATCTCCAAGTCTTTATTTCTTCAAGATCCATTCAAGAAAAGGAAATATTCTTTAATTGATGCAAGTTTCTCTCCCATGATGGCCAAGAAGAGGAATTATCAAGCTAGCTAGAATATACAAAAGCATAAATTCATTCAAGATCTAGGATTGGAAAGTGTAGATCTATTGCATTTGTGAAGACGTCCTTGATTCTAAATCTCAAGCACACATACAAGCATCTTCATGGGTTTATTGGATCCTAATATCTATCTATGAGAGCTTTTCATGCAAGGTGAATACTTACATTTATCTTGTTTATATTACTTTCATTATGCAATTTTAATTATGTTTCAAGGTTGATTCCTATATAGGGGCTTAACCAAGGAAAGTATCTTTCTAAAACATTTTTCCTTTTTTCTTTGTGTGCAGGAACATGTTGCAAAGTTTCAAATCTAGAATTAGAAGTATCAAAACTAGTTATAAGTCCCCTCCATATTTCATCAGTTTCAGAGTCAAAAGGGAAAGGCTGCAATCTTCACCCTTGTCTGGGACAAAGTCACCATTTTTGGCCTTGTCCTCTATGTTTGATATTTTCACAGATAAAAGTTCCAGGTGCCAAAGTTTCACATCCAGAACCTTACCTAATTCTGACGACTCTGAGGCATCCAAAATTAAATATGAAGGTGAATTTGTTAAAATATATGAGGAAGTGTTGGCATTGATTGGCATTGATGTCAAAACCTGTTACTGATAGTCTAGGTGTTTAGATTGGTGTTTTGCATATCGTATTAGCTACTGGTTGTGTAATAGGAGCTTTCAGTTATACATAAGGGAGAATTAGAATGAAGACATCTTAGGTTCCTGGTCCGTTCAGAGATGGATCAGTATATCGGTCACAAAAACACTCAAGTTTGAATCTTATTGGTGGTAACAACTATTTTGTGTATCTATCTTTTGGTCTTTGTTGTGTTGTTTAGATGGCTTCGGTAAATGCAATGTGTATTGTAAATCCTTAAGTCTGACCTACTATGGATCATATTATTGTGTGTTATGTTCTCTTATGTATGTCCTAAATCTAGCACCGATGTTATAAATTAAATGTAAATTTAATATGTGTTGCAATGGTGATATCACACGTTTGGTGTATAGCCGACATATGTAAGATCATATACCAGTATGAATAAAGAAAAACCTTTTATATTTAGAGGTAACGCACATGTGGATTATATGTGAAGTATATGTGAAGTGACTACGAATTCATACGAAGGAGATCTGTGTTTGTGAAGAGTAGTCTATAGATCTTAGAGGTGGATTCTATTCCTTTTCCTATCTTTCGACAGCGAGCCCCTGTCTATCGACAGTGAGCCCCTGTGTATTGGAAGCGAGCCCTTGTGTATTGGAAATGAGCCTTCTTGTAGTGATCATTTCTAGTAGTGATCCTTTATATCAAATCACCTTTCGGTGTCACCTTAACATGTTTTTTTTATATTTCATGAGAATTATCTTTTTCATCTTTTTACCCATCTTGCGGTTTTCACATAAAATATGGTGTTATCTATTTTAGTGTTCCTGTGCATTTCATGTTTATATTTTATGTGGATGTTTAATGTGCTAAAATGACAAATCTTTAAATGTTATTAGAATTGTTTATGATGACATTATTTTTCCATTAGTACACTTAGTGAAAAACATTGACAGAGATCATTGGTACAAGCATAACCGGCGGACTACAAGCATAACCGACAAACAACGAGCATACCTGACAGAACAAAAAGGCATGATAAAATGCTAAGTATGGAATTCACCGACGAACATTGAAAAGTGTTAACACTGACGAAGTCAACAAGATCATCACCGACGACACAGTTTTGAGAACAAAATCGATGGAGCATAGAAAAGGCATACCCGACAAACAGTTGAAAAAAGGAACACCAACAACAAAGAAAACTGATAGACTGACAGAGCAGACTGACCATCAAAACTGACAGTTAGTTAGAGAACCCGCAAATAGTGGATCTGAGTTTTACACGTCAGATAAAGCACACTAGTAGAATTTGGGAAATAAATGACCAAGTGACTAAAACTTTTAGTCATGTGACTAAAATTTTTAGTCACATGACTAAAACTGATCATGTTCTACCCATTTTTTGCAATTCACAAATATAAATGACTAAATAAATGACCAATTTGGTCATCGGGTAAAATCACTACTAAAATGACTAAATAAATGTCTAAATAAATGACTAAATAAATGACCAATCTGGTCATCAGGTAAAATGACTAAATAAATGACCAATTTGGTCATCGGGTAAAATGACCAAATAAATGACTAAATAAATGACCAAATATTTCAATTTAGGTACCTAAAATGAACCTCAAATTTCAATTTGGTGCTCTTGGTTCATAATGTTTCATAAGTAGTGGTTCACAAGAACCCATATCTCATGAGAATGAATGGTTACACTTTATGCTAAACTCCTACTTTTCCTTTAGACCCACATATTATCCCTTTAGGCCTTTATTAGCCATATT
>MU222200.1:104262-117599 GCA_018584345.1 Thuja plicata | reverse complement strand
TTGACAGATTTTGGTTCAAACTCACAAATTAAACAACTTGTGTTTAGAGACTTACTTCTTGTTCTTGTACCAACTTTCTTATCTCCTATGATCTGGATCTCTGGATGGTTCCTTCTTACATATCTAGAAAGAACTAGTTCAACTCTTTGTCTATCATCTTGATCATCATTTTGTCCTTTATTCTGTTCTTCATCACTCTATACATTATTTTGATTATTATCCCAACCGTCGGTATTTGCAGCTTGACCATTGGCTACACCATTCTTTTTCTCTAGAATTAAGCACTGTTTCTCGAGCACATTGTTAGGTTATTCACAATATACAAACTTGTTGTAGTCCTCTGGTTCTTTTGTGCTTTCCAGCTCATTCTTTTCTGCAAATTCATCTATCTTCACATTTGCACTTTCAATAATTTTGTTAGAGGCCTTAATAAGACATTTATAAGCCTTGCTTTTGATGGAATACCCTAGAAAGATACCTTCATCACTCTTGGCATCAAGGTTTCCATTTCTATCATCCCTTAAGATATAACATTGACTACCAAAGATTTTTAAGTAACTTATATTGGGTGTTTTACCATACCATAGTTCATAAGGTGTCTTCTTTGTGTCCTTTAATTGTACTTTGTTTAATGTGTAGACAATAGTACTGATAGATTCCCTCTAGAAGATTTTGGTGATGCCTTTCTCTATCATCAATGTTCTAGCACAATCAACTATGGATCCATTCCTTCTCTCAACAATCCTATTTTGTTGTGGTGTTCTTGGTGCAAAAACCTATCTTTTTATGCCATGGTCATTGGAAAAATTAGTAAATTTATCTGATATAAATTCTTCTCCTCTATCTGATCTCAAGCATTTCAAATCCTTACCACTTTGTTTCTCTACCATAGCCTTATACAATTTAAACATCTTGAATGCTTCAAATTTATCTTTTAGAAACATAACTGTCATCATTATAGAGTAATCATCAACAAAGAGAATAAAATATCTATCTCCATAATAAATCTTTATCCTCATTGGTCCACATAGATCAATATGGAATAATTCTAGAATATTATCATATGTATGGGTTTTACTTTTGGAACTAGACTTTGTCATCTTACCTTTTTGACAATTCTTGCACATGATGTTGTCAGGCTTTGACATCGTCGATAAGCCTCTTACATTTCTCCTTTTTCTTATTTTTATCATGTCAAAATTCACATGACACAATATTTTGTGCCACAACCATATGTCTTCATTTCTAGTCATTAAGCAAGTGGTGTTAGTATCATTCAGATAGAATAAGTTACCTTTTGTCTATTCACCGGTACCAATCAATCTTCCTAATTCATTAAAGATTTTTACCTTCTTATTCTCAAATACTACTCTGTGACCTGAATTATCCAGCTGAGAAACACTCAAGAGATTATAATTCAATGCTTTTACCCAATAAGCATTTTCACATTTAATCAAGTTATTCAACATTATAATTTTTTTACCTTCAACTGGATAAGGTGTATCATTACCCATTCTTACTGTACAACCATTATAATACTCAAAACTATTAAACTTTTCTTTGTCACCAGTCATGTGGTGAGTGCAGCCATTATCTATAACCTAGATGTCATTATTTTTAACCTTAGATATGAGTGTAGTTTCTACATACCTTTCATCTTCATCTGAATCATCTTTCACAGCCACAAACACCATCTCGATGTCTTCATCAGGTTCAGTGCCAATATCTTCATCTTTGCAAGTAGCTAGGTAGCTGGCTTTCTTACCTTTGTCCTTGTAGTCTCGGGTATCTCTTCTTTCTAATTGTTGGTAAATTATATAATCTTTGTTATCACCTCTATCATATTTCTTCTCAAAAGATCTGTCATTAACTCAATCATCTTTTCTTCTATTAGGACATCTTGCAACAAAGTGTCCAGTCTCTTTACAATTAAAGCATACAAGTGGTAACTTGCCTTTGTATTTACCTTTGCTTCTCTACATTCTTCTAGCCATAAGTGCTTCTATTTCATCTAGATCTTCTTCTTCACTTTCACTTTCACTATCTCTTCTAGATGTGTGTCTATGACTTGATTTTCTTATTCTCATAGAAGATTTAAATCCAGACTCTAAGTTTGGTAAGACACTATTATCAAAGTTATTAATCTCAAATGAAAGTAGTCTACTAATTAAACTATCAAGAGTAACTGTATTGTTTGCTACTACTCTCATTTATTGAATGGCAGAAACTCTAATAGCATATACAGGCAGTAAGGTTCTTAAGATTTTACTTACCACTATCTCCTCTTCAAGTGTACCTGCAACTCCTCATATAGCATTGACTACTTCTTTGATTATTGTGTTGTACTATGTGATGTTTTATCCTTCTTTCTTTCTGAGATCATCAAAATTTCCTCTAAGTATTTTTGCCTTGGCTCTCAGAACATTTGTATCACCTCCATGTACAAGCTTCAGTTTGTCCCACATCTTCTTTGCATTTTTTCAATCTTTGACATCTTCAAATTCAGCATCAGAGAGTGAGGAATAAGGCTCTATGACCATGCAGTTGTGCTCATGATTCTCTCTCAATTGATCTACAGTTAATTCTCGTATGGGCAACACATATTCAGTATCTAGGAATTGAGTAAAATCATTACCAATACCTGATAAGTGGAGTCTTATCCTTCTTTTCCATGAAGCAAAGTTATCTTTGTTCAACTTGGGCACATCTTGTTTGTTCATCTTGTGATATTGACATAGGTCTTGAAACCTTCCTTTCTAAGCACACAAGCTCTGATACCAATTGTTAGTAATAACTGAGAGGGGGGGTGAATCAGTGGCCTCAAGAATTTATCCTTAAAAATTAACCACCAATCAATAAATCTTAGATTATTATGTCCCTATAAGATGCATGCCATGAAATAATAATAATGATTAACTGTCTATCAATTTTCTCTATCAATCCTTATTATTTCTTGATCAACAATAAGCAGTATAACTATTTACCAAAACTCAGTAAATAAGCAAAGTATACCGATCAATCCAAAGTTAGCTGTGTAAGATGCAAAATAGTAAAGAAATGAATCATACACACATAACACATGAATTTTAATGTGGAAACCTTGTTAAGGGAAAAACCACTGGGACCAGTACCCCAATTTTTCACTCTTCTAAAGCGAGCCCTATTAGGAGCCAACCATGTTAAAAGTTACAAACACACTGTTAAGTGCGACCTTGTTAGAGGATTTTATACATAGAGGTTTTCACTTAGTATCAGTCATCTATTGCTACCATCCTTGAATCAGCCTCCTTCTTAGACTGTCAATAGTTATCAGGAAAGTCCAATGCTACTTTCATGAATCAACCTTTTTGGCACTCCTTGAGATGTACCTCAATATATAGAAGACTGTTAAGTCGTGCTCGGTTAAGAGACTTGATGCTTCAATGGTTAAAATGAAACACTATGACTTGTTCATATTGCAACTTGAATTACATATTTTTAGATATATTTAAGTACATTATCTCTTTGACCAATGTATCAATTCAATCCTTTGTGCTCCACACATGTTCTGTGATGCTATGCTCATTGTTCGTCGGTTGTCTACAGAATTCCTTAGCTCTCCTTCAGCTTGTTTGATCAGTAATACATGAAGTTGTTCTTCATCAGTTTCTTTTCATCATCCTCTTTCTATTCACTCCCCTTAATCCCATTCGTAAATGAATTAAGCTTGTCTCTTATATAGACATAATATTTATTATTTCTTGGTTCTTGATTCTTGGCATGATAAACAATCCAGCCAATTAGATTTAAAGCATAACTCCTAATTTTTCTCATAGATATCTTCTTTCCAACTGTACAAATAATCTTTAAATCAATCACTTATCTATGGTTGAATAAAACAAAGTAGACAACCAGTTAAGTTTATATTTAGCTCTGCCAGCTAGATATTTTGTTATTTTCTAAACTCTCTATTCTGTCGGTCACCACTACAGTTAGTTTTCAGTGACAACTTACTGATCCATTGGTGAGACTCTAGTTAGCTTCATGATCTCCATCCATTGGGAATCATTGGAATTTTACTTGTCGGGAAACTTTGTATCTTTGGTCGTCGGGCACTTTGAGTCTTTAGCTTGTTGGGTATTTTGTGGTTTTGCTTCATCGGGCAATACTATGCTTTTGATTGTTGGGTATCACTGTGACTGTTCTTCTTTTCTCTATCCGATGGTGTGCACTCCATCGATGTTTTTTTTCACTTAGTGAATACTTGACTTTTATGCATTTCTAAAATCATAAATTTGGTTCCTTTGGTTCTATGAAGTCTTTGGCATTATGTACATGACCGTACAGATAATATCAAGTTGACATCACTAAAAATATAGTACATTAACTGATTTAATGCCCTGCATTATCTTTAACATTATTAAACATTCAGTCAGTTACATGTAATCATATGCCTTAGTCCTTCAAACTAATAAGCTTAATCACATTTGATTCCTTCTGTTATAGAAATACAACCTTTACCTTTCACATACCAAGGTTCATCATTCTCGAAACTGACACTCCCACCATCATATTGCTCAAGATGTTCAAATTTAGTTTATCACCAGTCATGTGGTGAGAACAACCACTATAAATTATCCAAGTGTCATTTTTTCTAATATGAGAGTAAAGTGCAATATTTTCATTATCTTCATTGTTTGACTCATCCTTAATAGCAATGTAAACCATTTCATCTTCATCTTCATCACTATCATAATCTTATGAAATATAACAAGATTTCTTACCATTTCCTTATAGCTTTTGTAGCTCTTAAAATATTTCTTTCCTTTGTGCTTGTTGAACTTTCTCTCACTTTTGTCTTCTTTGTTTAGACACTTAGAAACAATGTGACTAACCTCATCACATGAAAAAAAAATCAATGGTATTCTTCCTTTGTACTGTCCTTTTCCTTTGGCAGCTCTCTTTGCAAGTAATTATTCTATGATTTCTAGATCTTCATCATCAAAATCATCATCACTTTTGTTATCAATCTGTTTTACTTTTGAATTTCTATCCATCTTACCAAGGTTTAATTTATCTTTGAATGCAGACTCAAAATTGCTAGGATTAGGAGAATAATTGTCAAAATTGTCCAACTCAAAAGTTGTATGCCTTCCAACCAATTCATCTAGAGTTATATCATTACTGCACCTCATCTCTTGAATAGATGAAACTCTAATTGCATAGATAGGAAGTAAAGTTCTAAATACCTTACTAACCATTTTTTTTGTCTTCAATTGTTCCACCGGCAGCTCTGATGGCACTGACACATTTCTTGATTATTTCACTATATTTTGTAATTTTCTCCTTTCATTTTCATCTAATCAAACTAACCTCTAAGACTTTCTACTTTGGTTCTCTTTACATTGTCATCTCCTCCGTGTATATCATGTAGTTTCTTCCATATATCATAGGCAGTAGGGCAGTCCTTGACTTCATCAAATTTGAAATAGCTGAATGAAGAAGCTATATCAATCATCATTATGTTATGATTCTTCATGTCCACCATCTGATCCAAAAACATAGGTCTCGGTGGTTCCACATACTTGTGATCCAAGAATTTTAAACCAGTATCTCCAATAGTAGATATATGTAGCCTCATCAAATCTTTCCATGCAACAAAGCTATCTTTGTTAAGCTTTGGGATCTCCCTTCTGTAAGACAACTCTGATATTTAGCTTAGGCCTTGAAACCTTCCCTGAAAGCACCAAATTCTCTTATACCAATTGTTGGAAATGAGTTGAGTAACTAAGAGGGGAGGGGTGAATCAGTTACCACAAAAACAAATCCAAGTCTCTTAGATGTCTTAATCAAGCTTATCACTATTTCTCGGTTAACAAAGATATTTTGTTGTTACTCGATTAACATAACAAACTTAAAATATTAATTGTGATTATCCTTTAGTGATTAAGTGAAGAAACATGAAGCATAAAGCAAATAACATGTACATAGATGACACCAATATTTAACGTGGAAAATCAATTTGGGAAAACTACTAATTGCAACTAGTTACTATTTTCCACTCTTCTGAAGTGAACCCTATTAGGATCCAACCCTATTAAATGTTACAATACATACTGTTAGGTGTGACCCTATTAGAGGATTTAATCACCCTGTAAAGAGTGGCCTTGTTAGAGGTCTTCAAACACTTCAAAGTAGAAATGTCACCTTGTGAGAGGATTTATGAAAAACTGTTGTCTACTCTGTAAAGAGATTTGGATCACTGCTACAATTGTTAGAGAGTAACAATGGATTGAACTGTTTGACAAAGAAACTATCTTTTCTGATCCAAATCTCTGCTCTGGCTTTAAACTAGATCCTCACTGATCAAATATTTTATTGCAGCTCTGTCTGGATGTTCTGTCCTTAATCATAATCCCATATTATTTTTCCTTCACTCTTCATATCAAAACTCTGCCATATATTTATGCTTATTAATTTTCCTCACATTCAATCCAAACTTGACCTTGTACAAATATGATAGGCCTTGTCAAGTCAACTTGAATAACTTTCCAAATAAATAATAATACATAATTTTTTTGGCTGCATATAACCAATTAAACATAAAATGTAAACTATTGTTAGTCGTCTGACACTAAATACATAACTTGGTTAATGCTATAATCCTTCAATGCTCGACCGTTACTGTATAGCCGAAGTGAACTTGGTTAGAACTGAAAATCACTTTGGTCTTCTTCAATCCCCGAGAGAACTTGACATACATTGACTATGCTCGGTTTAGGTATAGACATTTGTGTATCATCACTACATTTGTGTATACATCAATGACAATACACAATTGAATAAAATATCATCAACAATAGTATGCCAAGACATTTCCTAAGAAAGCATGGACATTGAATATCCTACAAGGAAATTTGAAGGAAGTGGATGCATAGAGCACCCGAATATGGAACAAACTATTGAATCCACCCGAGGATACCGAGGAATCAAAGGAATTTGCATCTATAGTCAATACCAAGGGACATCGACCAAGTACAAAACCAATAAAAATTGATGATGTAATAGTTGAAAATGTACTAGATGGTATTCCGACACTATTGACAAATATAGGACATCTAGAGATCACAATTAATGATATAACTGAAGGTGACCATGATGATAAAGCTAAAGAAGATGATATAGTCAGAGCTACCAAGACCATAGATGAAAAAGATACAAAAGAGGTTGCCCGAGAAATGGTACCAAGAAATCTTCCTATTCTAGTATAGGCTATAGATATAGAGAATGAAGCACAAAAGTCTACACCCGAGCAGGTTATACACACAATTGAAGACAAGGATGATACACAAGATAAAGATACTAAGCATAATGGTGGGACAACACAAGGTGATGAACCTAAAGATACCACTGATGTAGCAGACAAAGGTGAAGGTAACATAGAAACAATGGTGGTAGTTACTTCTATTACTGACACTAGGTTAGCTATTGAGGCACCTTCCCAGGTCATCAAACCAAGTGAGCCACCAAAGAAACAAATCAAGTAAAATATCAACTAGAATTGACTCTATCTCCTTCATCAAGCACAAAAGAGAAGAAGAAGAAAAAGAAGAAAAGAAGCAAGGGTCTCGTGACACTTGATGAAATCATTGACATTTCTAATTATGATCCACAGACACTTGACTGTGATGCTTTGACTAGGTATGGTGAACTATGCAGCTGAAAAGAAACACAAGATAAGCTAAGGAAAGAACATAAAAGTGCATAGGTGCTATAGACCACTAAGGAAATTCTAATGCAAGTTGTTCCAGATGTGAACATAGATGAATCAGCCCCATTCTTGATCAACTTGCACTTCTCACTAAGGTAATAAATAGTCTAGATATTGATGCTGAGAAGAAATTGGAAGAGCGAGCAGAAAAGAAGATTTAGTATAAAGTTACTGAGAAAATCAGCTAGGCACTAGCAGTAAACAAGGTAACCCTGTGAGAATTTTTAAACGGTTTAGAAACTCTTATATCTGAAGCCTTTACAATTCTACAATAGTTATGCACTTTAGATCACTTCACTACCGATCTTTGTAAAATTATGAAGACATTAGATAATGATCTAAAAGATAGTGCTACAAGTCTGTCAACTGAGCAACATCCATTACAGATGCATTACACCAAAGTTCTACAAACACAGCGGTTGAGACTTGATCTGAAAAAGGAAGAGGAAAAAATTAGACAATAGGTAACCGAGCTATAGGCTACGTTACTACCACATTTGGTTATGATGCAAAAATATGTGACTTTGGAAAAGAACCTGATTGCCACCCTAGAACTGTTAGTCACATAAAGCATATATGATATGCATGCTCAGCTAAACCTAGAGCTATTGACCCTTGAGCATCTAAAGGAGGAATGGGAGAAGCTAATGGAAAACCTTAAGCAAGCCCATCCCAATCTTTTGTATAAATTGTAAGTTTTATCCCTTTTGTCATTATTTTCAAAATGGGGGAAACTATAATCAAGGGAGATACATATACATATACCAAGCATGTACAAAGGGGGAGTCACTAAGTATAGTAACTTGTAATGATAAGTTTTTGATACTAATGCCAAAGGGGGAGAATGTTACTCCAAATGAGATTTTAAGGTTGTCATTAGTATCCAAGCACTCAAATGGACAGTTGGTAATAGAGTCACAGGAAGACTAGTCAGTATAATCACAAAAGTGTAGAGTTAATCGAGACCACTGATCACATGCAGAGTTAACCATGATACATAGTATAACCGAGATACACATTATAACTGAAACACACAGAGAACACTGAGTACTGAGAGACAACATTTACTGAGTGGAAAAGAGGCCACATAAAATTTTGGAATGGCACATCAATCTAGGTATGAAATATTTTTTTGACCTAGATAACAGTTTACAATGATCGAGGAGAACATTAATTACGAATTCACAACATTAATTATTTATTTCTCCTATGTTTAGATGATCAAGGTAAATTTTGTACATCGTTGATCTTAGGTTTTTTAAGTTATTGTAAACCCCTAATTAGGTCAAGAAGGTTTATATATGTAAGCTACGATGTCATTTTGTATTGTATGTTTGTCAAGTAATGATCAAGTAGCCACCATACTATAGACATCAAAGTTCAGACAAGGGTTTACAGACAAGGATTACATTGCAGAATTAAGTTTTTCAGAATAGAGGCAAGGCTACCGAGTAGAGAAGAGAAGAAGGTATTATCATTCACATTAAGGTGATAGATTTTATTGCACTTAAAGTTTCTATATCAACAATATAGATATTTTAATTCATTCAGATCACACAATCTTGTTACTCTCTAATAATTGTAACAATCCTGAAATCTCCAAATAGAGTAGACTTTACCGTCTTTGTATAAATCTCTTAACAGAGTGCACACATATTTTGTGTTGATAAATACTCCCATTAGGTAGATCTAATCAATCTTATTATTACTCCTAATAGGGTAAGATCACCAGAAGTGATCAATATTTGTAAGCTTTAACAGGCTACTTTATTTACTATAGTAGTGAAGTTTTGTGGGTCTTATCCCCACCGCATTTTTTACCTTCTAAAAGGGTTTTTCTGTGATATGAAATACTAGTTTCATGAGTATTAAAATTTTATGTATATTAATTCTTTTACATGCATTTACATTTCAGCATTGGCATTTCATGTTGGGTGTATGCAATCTACATAGCCAGTTATTACTGAACAGTTGGTTACAAAGATTTGTTTAAAAGTATTTAAGGGTACTAATTCACCCCTCCCCTCTCAGTACACACCTCTCCATTATTCCAATAGAGATCACATATTCGATTACTATTTTTTGTGATAATACAAGTGCTATTAATATATCAAAGAACCTGGTTATGCATTCAAAGACCAATCACATTTCTATCAAGTATCACTACTTGAGAGAACAAGTTCAAGAGAATAATGTAAAATTGGAATATGTGAATTCAAAAGAACAATTCGATAATATCTTTACAAAGACACTTCCTAAAGATGATTTTTAGTATCTTAGGGGTTCTTCCCCTATCCAATGTTCACTAAAGAGCATGAGGCATGTTGCATCAATTCTATATTTTATTAGACTATGTATTTCTGAATTGATGTTAGTATGACACACTTTAGGTGATTCCTGAAGTTGTGAAAATATTTTGTATGTAATGATTTATGAGTATATGTCAGGTATAATCCACTACTGGAACAAGTTTTTAGGAGTATGAATTTTTGAAATTATTGTCAAAGAGGGAGAAAAATGAATTGATGACATTTATCTTAAGGGAGATATTAATATTGAGAGAATGAATCGATAATATTTACTCATGAAGGAGATTCAAAATGTATGAGATAGAAACAAAAGATTTATCTAAGAGGGAGATTTAGATAGAAATATCAAAGTGGAAACAAAAATATCAACTCAGAGGGAGTACAGTTATGTATTTGAGAGCTGCCATCATCAATTGCTATAACACTGTTATAGTGGTTTCCATCTATGCCAAGGAGGGAGATTGTTGATTAACTGATGAATATCTGATGGAGATGATGAAGACCAAGTGATACCAAGTATCGTGATTATATAAATGTTTAGATCAGATATTTTTTTGTTCATTGATGTCAAACAATTGAATACTTGATTTTTATTATGTTACCATATCTTAAGAGAAGAAGTTAAATGGGTGACAAATAAATATAAGAAAATGATGAAGTAATGATGATATAGTTGTTTTCTTGTATATATTTGATGTTATCAAATTGGTACATTTGATTGATCAAGTCGGCAACTGCAATGAATTAAAGTTATGACTGAAAGAGTTACTCTACCGAGCTAGACTAAGTCAGTTGGTAGTATTTCCTGTTTTGAGTCTGCCCTGTAAAATTTTTAAGTTCCCTGTCATTCCTATGATTGAAAGGTTAAAAATCATGTCTGAAATTACTTATATATCTCTACAAATTAGGTTTTAAAACCCTAAACCAAGTTTAAAATGTCAAAAACCCTAAGCCCTAGGGTCATTTCTATTCAAAATGCAAAAAAGCCCTAATTTCTCACCTGAGTTTCTATTTTCATGTTACCTTTTTTTCTAACTTAAGTCTGGGTTATTTGCATGTGCTAAATATGTTGTCGCTTAGTCTCATACAAAAAAGCAAATATTCCATCTAATTTGGAGACTTGGTGAAATACATTGGTCGCGTAGTCTCTTAATGAAAAGAATATGCTTTTGAAGATCATGAGACTTGGTGCAAACCGTTCATCTCAGATTTGATCTAATGGTGGTCGGGTTATCTCTTGATGAGATCAGGGTTAGTGATTTCTTATGGTGACTTCAAGTTTACTCAGTCCCGTTATCTTTGGATGTGACCTAGGGTTATGAGTTAAGTTGAAGGGTTAAGGTTTCATTTTTGTCGCTTTGTCTCTGAATAAAATGTGAGTTAAATAAAATATCACGAGACTTAGTGACAACCAATCATCTCAGTTGTGATGTAATGGTGGTCAGGTTATCTTGTGATAAACCCCATGGTTTAAAAGATATCTAGTGACATGGAGTTTTAACAGTCGCCAAGTCTCTAGATAAACCTGGGTTAAAATTCAGTTTGGATAATAGTGTTGTCGCCTAGTCATGAGAAGGATCATGAGTTAAGTTAATAATCAAGAGATTCAACGACAACCACATGATGAAAGATAGATCAACGGTAGTCATGTGGTCACAGTAAAAAATGTAAAAGTCAAATATTATCTAGGGATCAGGAGACAAAAGGAAAAATAGGACATGCATTCATTAGTCGTGAAGTCTCATGAAAGATTAGGGTTTGCAATGAAGATCTAGAGACTTGGTGATAACTGTCAGATGTAGAGGAAAGGGAGATCAATGGCAGTCGCATTCTCTCTAGATGGAAATCATAAAGGTGAAATAATCAAGAGATTAAGAGATTAATGGTGTTTGTCACAAGGTCTCTAGATAAACCATGAGTTAGTGATTTGGTTCAGCAACATAGAGATATAATAGTCATGAAGTCTCCGAATGTAACCTGAGGTTGAAGAAAATTTGAGAAAAGGCTTAGTTGTGATGTCTCCATAAGAAGATGAGTTAAGTTAAAAGATCAAGCAACATGGAAACAAACATTGATCTGAAGATTGATCCAACGAAAGTCGCTAAGTCTTAGTAACAAACTATAGTTAGAAAAGAATATCAAGAAGAGTTTTCTTCAACACCATCATGGAAAATTTCTATCCAATAAAATAACAGAGATTTTAGTAGATGGAAAAGTAGCCGAAATATAATTAGTGTTAGCCAATCAAATTTGAGTTCGATCTCTTTTTGAATTTTATAAGGTTTTTATAAGCAAATACACTCATTAAAAATTGATTACTTGTCAGTTTGAATGCAATTTTCTTGTGTCTTGTGAGGAATGCCAAAGAAATAAATTAATAATTTTAAAATTCTAGATTTTCTTTAGCAATTTCACATCCTCAATACAAAATGGAAATCTGTCAGTTTAAACTTCGTCATCTTAGGTCTCCCTAAAGTGATTTGTAAGGACTACATCTTTAAGGTTGTTGACCAATTCAGTAATTCTTGTCACAACCCTATTGATACTTTTAAACTTCATTAACTTGTGTTTATGGAAAACATTTACTCATTGTACAAATTGTAAAAAATTGTGTCAGACTCAAAATTCACATGTTAGTTTTGGAAAGAGCTTTCATAATTGAAAGTCTCTATTTGTTTGTTATTTTAAATTTTAGAGATTTTTAATTTCTGAAGTATTTAATATTCAAGCCATTCAATGATGAACTATTTTTCCATGAGTATCCATTTCCTCTATGACATTTCACTCATATGCCTTGTTAATAATTATAAGGCAAGGAGCCCACAAAGCATACAAGCACCTCTGAGCAATAATGGTCTCGGGGATGAAGTGGATAATACAAAGTCAACTTAGGAAGTTTCACTCTAAATCCTATTCAAATGGTAAAGGGTTATAGTGCATGTAATGGCTTATAAGCTAATCTTCTCACACTTATTACTAATGAAGGACATTCAATACCCAATTCTTTGTTATTTATAATAGTCGTGGGTACTTTGTCATTACTACTTGTAGCTACCAATTAGTCAGGCAAGAAAAAAATTGTGAATAAAAAATAATGGGTTATCTACTGAATGATGTGACTTATCTATAGGTTGCATGGCTTCTGTGGTTTCACTTAGAAGAAAATTGGTCCAATGCTGTATTTTAGGCATCAGTTAGTATGACATGTTTAGGACTTTGTATGGATATAGACCAATATCATTCATATATTAGTTATTCATGATATTAAGGTAACAATA
>MU222200.1:75210-100192 GCA_018584345.1 Thuja plicata | reverse complement strand
TTACTAGATGAGTGACTATAGTACCCTAGTTTGCATTATTAGATGATCTTGTTTAATTTGTATTCATTTCATGAAAATATACATGTAAAGGAAAAAATATATCTGCATCTAAAGATTACATGTATATACTATATATATGCCAAATAACTTGTATATATTATACAAGGAAAGGAACTAAAATATAAAATCATCTGGGGTGCTGTGATCATAGCCAACTTTCAGAAGAATATGCAAGAGTACAGGCATACATAAGAGGATAACATAAATAATAAGGGTACTAGACATTGCCTGAAGTGATGAATTTTTGACCTGGGTATGAATCCAGTGTACTCCTACATGATCCAGAACCTGCAAAGAAAAGAGAGATGGGGGTTAGATCAAGAAGATCTAAGTAATGAATGACATCCTAATACTTATCCTCATCTATAATTATGCATGTCCATAGTCAAGCCATACACTTTTGAAAGAAAAACCATGCTACAAGACATGTGCACTCAGAAGAATGTTGCAGAAAGGAAAGAAGATACCATGTTTTTCCTCATGAAATTATCATAAACAGGGAGTACTACATAGTGAATATCAACAACACAACAAATAAATAGAAATCAAACACTTCACAGAATGCCTTGAAGGTAGTAGAAATGATTCCCTAGCTCTCAAAGCTCGCGGGTCATCAACCATTCCAAATGCAAAGATGTAAACGAATGCCAGTATTAAACAATGAGCTCATAAACAATGCATGATGCCCTAGCTTGTAGCCCGCGAGCCATCAAGACATTTCCTCATGAAATGATCATAAACAGGGAGTACCACATAGTGAATATGAACATCAAAAAAAATAAAGAGAGATCAAACACTTCACACAATGCCTTGAAGGTAATAGCTACAATGCCCTAGCTCTCAAAGCTCGCAGGCCATCAAGCATTCCATATGCAAAGATGTAAACAATACCAGTATTAAACAGTGAGCTAATAAACAATGCATGATGCCCTAGCTTGCATCCCGCGAGCCATCAAGACATTTCCTCATGAAATAATCATCAACGGGGAGTACCACATAGTGAATATCAATAGAAAAACAAATAAAGAGAGATCAAACACTTCAGACAATGCCTTGAAGGTAATATCAATTATGCCCTAGCTCTCAAAGCTCGCGGGTCATCAAGCATTTGAAATGAAAAGATGTAAACAATGCCAGTATTAAATAGTGAGCTAATAAACAATGCATGATGCCCTAACTTGCAGCCCATGAGCCATTGAGACATTTCCTCATGAAATGATCATAAACAGGGAGTACCACATAGTGAATATCAACAACAAAATAAATAAAGAGAGATCAAACAATTCACATAATGCCTTGAAGGTAATAGCAATGATGCCCTAGCTCTCAAAGCTCATGGGTCATCAAGCATTCCAAATGCAAAGATGTAAACAATGTCAGTATTAAACAGTGAGCTCATAAACAATGCATGATGCCCTAACTTGCAACCCACGATCTATCAAGACATTTCCAGTATTAGAAATGCCAACATTGCCAGTTTTAACATTCATATTGTGCCATTAAATCAACAAATGCCATCAAAATGAAGTTGAGTTAATGAGAATACAAAGCTCGAATGCCTACCTGATCAAGTTGTGGCTACCATATACAAATATTCCAATCTTCCACAGTTAGGCCCTCTTCACGCTAAATTATAAATGAGCCTTTCGTTTTCTTTTTCTTTTTTTTTTTATAATCACATGGGTGTCGCAATTCCGATAGTACCATCTCTATTATGACAGCATTGGGGGCACTTGGAAAAAAACACCAAAATCAGACACAAGTGGTAGTCTCATCACAGATTGGCATCAAAATTTGACCCCAAATGTTGTAGTGCCTACATACAAAACCAAAGTACAAGCTATAAAGGAGATTATACCCTTGACTCTGAACTTCACTAGAGACATGTTGATTGGAAAACATACTAATTTTGAGGCTGCAGAATTGGGAGATACTTTACCTAAAGTAGAGTCAGCATTAAAGGCGACTATCCATAGAAACAAAAATACCTTATCTAGATTTGCGAACACCAGAAATGGTGACTTGAGAGAAGAGCTTGGAAGCTATGCTGATGAATGGGAATAGATACAGGAGGAAGAAAGAAAGCTAGATGAAGTGGTAGCCCTGATAGCTAGAAGAGAAAAGAGAGGTAAGGGTAAATTTGAAGTCAAATTACCTTTGAAATGTTTTTCATGTAAGAATATTGGTCATTTTGCATCTCAATGTCCTACAAGGGTTCCAAAGCATAAACCTAAGTTTTACAAATCTAAGTATTCAAAAGACATGGAATGTTATTATGCTAGTGAAATTCTATATGATGATGATATAGACTATGATGAAATAAGATTTATTTCTATTAAGGATGATGAACCTATACATGAAGGAAAATCCTTAGTATCCCGTGTTGAAAAGAAATTTGAATGGGTTATAGATAGTGGTTGTTCACATCATATGACTAGAGATAAAAATAAGTTTGTGAGTATGAAAAGGTATGATGGTGGTGTTGTTAGATTTGGTGACAATAATCCTAAGCTTATCATTGTAGTTGGATCTATTTCTCTGGATGGAAATCCTAATACTAACAATGTACTAATTATTGATGGACTTAAGCATAATCTATTGAGTGTTTGGTAGTTAGTGGACAAAGGTTATCATTTGAAATTTATTGATGGGAAATGTTCAATTAGAAGTAAATGAGGTGACTTGATGGCATCTGGTACTAAATCTAGAGGTAATGTATTTAAATTTAATACATCTAAAGCTTCTTGTTTTATTGCGAAGGTTTATGACAGTTGGTTATAGAATAGAAGCTTTTGTCATGTTAACTTTGATAAAATTGTGAAGGCAAGTATGAATAATGTTGTAAGAGATATGCCTAAGATTGTGAAACCATCTAACACTATGTGTAAAGAGTGTGTTATGGGGAAGCGGACTAGAAGTAGTTTTAAAATCAAATCTTATTTAGCAAAAGGGAAGTTGGATTTGGTACATACAGATTTGTGTGGTCCTACAAGAACAAGATCTTATTATGGTGAAAGCTACTTTATAATTTTTGTTGATGAATTTTCTAGAATGATGTGGGTTACATATTTGAGAGAGAAATATGAAGCATTTGACAAATTCAAGTTATTCAAAGAAAAAGTTGAGAATGAATCTGGTTTAAAGATAAAATGTTTGAGATCAGACTAAGGTGGTGATTTTACATCAGATTTATTTAATTCCTACTATGAGGAGAATGGAATATTTAGATAGACATCTACACCTAGGAAACCACAACAAAATGGGATAGTAGAGCGAAGAAATAGAATAATATTAGATGTTGCAAGAACTATGATGCTTGAAAGAAATTTATCACATGTTCATTGGAGGAAAGTTTTTGGTACTTTTGTGTACACCTTGAATATAATTCAGATCAGAGAATGTACAAGTAAGACTCCTTATGAATTATGGTTCAATCATACACCCACTGTAAAATATTTCAGACTATTTGGAAGTAAATGTTATATCAAAAGAGATGATGAGATAGGGAAGTTTGATGCTAGAAGTGATGAAGGTATTTTTCTTGGTTATTCTACAAAGAGAAAAGCATATAAATATTTCAATATGAAATTGAGAAAGTTGATTGAAAGCGCCAATGTGAAGATAGATGAAAAGTTTCAGATTCATGAAAGAATGTATGAATGTGGTAAGATTTCAAAAATAAAAGAGGTCACTGCTGAACCTGAAGAACCTTTGATGGTTGATAATGAGATTGAAGATGAATTAATTAAGCTTACTGAGAATCCTAAGAACCCAAGGTATGTTAAGAAGAACCATCCTGAAGAACAAATCATTGGTGATGCAAGTAAATGTACAATGACTAGATCTAGAGTTAGAGATGAAATTTGTTTGATTTCTCAAGTTGAACCAAAAACTACTGATGAATCATGTAGAGATGAATCTTGGACTAAAGAAATGAAAAAAAAACTTGAAAAAATAAAGAAAACCAATACTTGGGAATTGGTTCTAGGACCTAAGAACACAAATGTGATAGGAACTAAATGGGTTTTCAGAAACAAGATGGATGAGGAAGGAACAATGGTAAGAAATAAGGCTAGACTAGTTTGTAAAGTCTAATTGCAACAAGAAGGCATATAATTTGAAGAAACATTTTCTCCTATTGCTAGGATAGAAGACGTGAGATTATTTATTGCTTATGCTTCACATAAAGACTTTAAAGTATATCAGATGGATGTGAAATCAGCATTCTTGAATGGAGATTTGGAAGAAGAAGTATACATAGATAAACCTGATGGATTTCCTTTGACAAAAGATGAAGACATGGTTTGTAAGTTGAAGAAAACATTGTATGGACTGAAAAAAGCACCGAGAGCATGGTATGAAAGACTGGACAAGTACTTACTTTGTCTTGGTTTTAGAAAAGGTAATGCATATAGTAATTTATATTTAAGAACTATTGAAGATGGAATCTTAATCATAGAAGTTTTTTTTGATGATATCATTTTTCGAGGAAATGATAAGATGAGTAATAATTTCTCTAAAGAAATGGAAAATGAATTTGAAATGTCAATGATTGGTGAAATGAAATTTTTTCTTGGTTTGCAAATTAATCAAAGTAAGAGTGGCATTTTTATATCTCAGACCAAGTATCTTAAGGAAATGTTGAAAAAGTTTGGAATGGAAGATTGTAAACCTTTTGGGACACCCATGGTGACTGGACACAAACTGACTAGTAATGATGAGACTCAAAGTGTTTTTCAGACAAAGTACAGATCGATGATTGTTGGTCTACAATATCTAACTCACACCAAACCAAATATTTACAATGTAGTTGGAATTATTTCAAGATGTTAAGAAGATCCTAAAGAGACACACCTTATTGTTGTGAAAATAATTTTTAGATAGTTGAAAGGAACAATAGAATATGGGTTATGGTATGAAAAAATGTGATGACTTTATTTTGTAGGCTTATAGTGATGTTGATTGGACAGGTAATGTGGATGATAGAAAGAGTACAAGTGGTGGAGCATTTTTCCTTGGGAAAAGGATGGTTTCTTGGTTAAGTAAGAAGTAGGACTGTATTTCTCAGTCTACTGCTGAATCAGAGTATGTTGGTGCTGCAATAAATTGTACACAAGTTGTTAGATTAAGAAAATGTTGAAGGACAATGGAATAATTTTTGAAGAGCTGATGGTTATCCATTGTAATAACACTAGGACAGTGAACATATTGAATAATTTGGTAATGCATTCAAAGAATAAACATATTTCTATTAAGTATCATTTCTTGAGGGAGAATGTAGCAGAGAAAGAGATTAGACTGGAGTATATTAGCACAAAGGAACATATAGAAGATATATTTACAAAACCTTTCCATAATATTCTTTTGAATATCTCATAAGCATGCTTCAGGTGAGAACCCCTCCCAGTGGTAATTAATTGATGCAGGCATGCATCAGTCTAGTGGCTTTCAGAGCTATATCATTGTCTGGACTTGATGTATGGATGTACTCCTCAAGGGGAGTGATCACAACAACACTATAGAGCACATTTGGGTCATTTTGCACCTGGCCGTTAGACATGAAGATTTGAAAAGGCTACACCTTACAAAAGATTACAAATGAGTTATGACACCCCTTTCTATTGGTGCCAAAGGGAAAAGATTCTATGTGAAAATCCCTACTGTTTTGGGGAGATTTGTGTTGAGGATATTGAGAAGATTGTATTGAGAGAGAGTACTTTTTGGGTTGATGGATTTTCCCATATGTTGTCATCAATGCCAAAGGGGGAGATAGATGGATGATATCATATTTGGGTACTATTTATGTTGTTGATATTCATGTTTTATCACTGATGTTAACATATATTTTTGTGGAGAGAACAGACTAGTTATTTGACTAACAGAAGTATATGAAAACTATACGAATGATCCAAAATGATCGAAGATAGGGATATGGAGACATATGTGTGATGACCTTATTCATATCGTCTCTTGACTTGAGGTTACATATTGGAGATGTTACAGATCATTTAGTGAAGACTGGTTTCTGGACTGTGAAAGTAATGCTTGACATAGAAGGTCTCTGTATTTTGCGTATATCTTACAAATGAAGATATTTTAGCATATGTGATCTTATGGAATGATAGAGGACAAATTGAGGAATGTTTTTCATTGATCAATTGTTTTCAGAGTATTGGTGATGTCATCTATGGAATCTATTCTAGAGAAGACCCTATTTGGTGGATAACTTTAGACATGTAGCGTGTATTATGAATTGAGAGCGTGGATTGCGGATCTTGGAGTATAAATGATGTATTATAATTGATATTTTCTTGTTATAGGTACTGTGTGTATCTTAGCAAGGGATTAAACAATTATTTGTATATTGGGAAAGCCTAATTGACCAACCTAATTAATTATTTGTGTATTAGGAAAGCTTAATTGGCCAACCTAATGAACTATTGTAATAGGGTATATATGAGAGATCTTTTCTTTTGGAAAGATGTGGTAGAGATTGGAAGGGAAAAGAAGTGTGAAAGCTGCGAGGCTTGTTTGGCTGCTGGATGTAGATCAAAGATTGTGATAAGAATACTTCATTGGAACTAACCAAGCAAAGATAGTTTCTATCAGATAGTTCACTGGATTGTGTATTTTCTGTATACACTTATTTCAATTGTAAATCCTTGAGGGTCACATTAAACTTCTTTGGGAAGTGTACCTAGGTAGTGAGCCCACTATTACTCTTGACTTATAAGAGGGTATGTCCTATAATAGGGACTATGTACTGTAATGTTGTAAAAAGCTCCTAATAGGACTAAATATTTTAACATGGATACTATACTCTCAGTACATCATTTGTGGGTGCTAATTCCCACCCGGGTTTTCCTTTAACAGGGTTTCCTCAACAATAAGTATTGTGTTATTGTGTTGGCATTTTATATGTTATCATTTGCATTGAAGTTTTGGTTTATAAAGTTTAAAGTTTAATATTCTGTATCACAACTAATTAACCCCCCCTCTCAATTGTGCTTGTGGGTTGTGATTCCTAATAGAGGAATCAATGTCTTGTAGTTCAAAGGGCCTGTAGAATACAAAAAAATTGTGATATACAGGGGAATAAGCCTCAACCCCTTGATTATGATATGTGTTATAAAAACATTGATTGGGCATGAGTCTCTTCTTCCCCGCATCCTATCTAGATTCAAAAGGGAAGTCTTCATACATAGCTTCCCTTGATTTATCCAACCACAAAACTTCATGAGGGAAGTTGGGACCAAACTTTCATTTAGAAAACTTATTGTTGTGTTGTGTGTGACTACAAGGTGCGGTGTGAGGAGAAAATGGGACCAAATTCCCATCAACGAGCTCATTCTTGTGCTGCACATAGCAGTGAGGAGTGGTGTGGAGAGGAGCGATGGAGAGGAGTTGTATGAGGTTAGGCATGAGCGCTAAATTCACCCAAGTGTGAGACACATTTACTACCCATGGGTTTTTGAGGAACCTGTAATAAGCTTTCTTTGTAGTGCGGGTGAAAATTCATGATTTGCATTGCCATATGCCTTGTTATATGGATTATCATTTGCAGCGCCTTCATTTGAAGAGTGTTGAGAAAGGGATCAGTGAAATTCATTGAAGTTATCAACATGGGATAATTTTGTCACATTATTGTCACTTGAAGCAATATGATATGGAGACTGGGCATTAAAGGAGGAGAAATCATTGTCATGACCAGAGTTAGAAGATTGTGATAAAGTGGGAATTGGGGCAAAAATAGAGGTGGGTGAAGTAGACATGGGTTGAGGATTCGTTGCTATATGGCTTTGTGGGGAGATGTAAGGTAAACCAATGCCATTGTTGGCAATATCAAACAAGGGAATATAATATTTTTCATGTGTTTCCTCTGACAAAGCTGGAAAAATTGTCTCATTAAAAACCACATCTCAACTCCTCACTATTTTCTTCTCAACTAGATCCCACAATCAAAAACCAAACTGATTTTAACCATAGACCATAAAGATACAATTATGTGATCTGAAATCTAACTTTTTCCTGTTTTCTTTTGGGACATGAACATAAGCTTCACATCTGAATACCCAGATTTGGGAATAAGAAATCCTCCTTCTGATTCATTCTTCTTCTAGAATACCAAATTCCAATCGAGAGGAAGGAGTGGGGTTAATTAAATAAACTATTGTTTTGCAGGCTTCTGCCCAGATTTCTTTTCTTAGACCAGCATTGGAAAGCATACACCAAGCTTTCTCAAGAATGGTTCGATTAAGTCTTTCCACTGCCACATTCTCTTGAGGAGTGTAGGGGACAACCTTAATCCTTCTAATACCTTGATTTGAATATAAATTATCAAATTCCAAGAAAAAAAATTCACCTCCATTATCCATCTCTAAACATTTGATTTTATGACCACTTTGATTTTCAACAAGTGCTTTGAAAATTTCAAATTTTGAAAACACTTTTGATTTTTGAGAAAGCATATAAATCCAAAATTTCCTTGTACAATCATCAAGGAAGGTAGAAAATAATTTGCGCCTCCATGAGAGGTTACCTTCATAGGACCAAAGATGTGCACTAACTCCACTGGTGTTGTCTTCTTATCATGTCCATCCTTCAAGAAGCTAACTCGTCTTTATTTCCCATCAAGACAATGTTTGCAAAACACCAAATTTGTGGATTAAAGACCTGGTATTTGTTCTCAGTAGTGGTTTAAAAAAGTAAGTACGTAGAGGTGAATCTGTTTTTACCTAGTAGACATTAGATTTATGAAGTTTGTGATCATATAATGTTATTATTGATAGGCATTGGAATCATAATACTATTGATGATCTCAACATGACGGCTCTAGGATTTCGGATATTATGATTGAATAGATACGATGTTTCTTCAGGTGATGAATTGTTAAACTTTTTTGGATTATCTTTCTATAGCTAAGTTTTTCAAATCACTAAAATGTTATGGATATGTGAACAGATGTTTTTCGAAAATTCAAAGGTGAAGAAGGACAATTCGTTGGCTTTGAATCTAGCCATGTAGACACACAATTAGCAATTATGTTGAATTTATATAAAGCTTCAGAGCTAGATTTTCCTGGTGAAATTATCTTAAAAGAAGCTAGAGATTTTGCATTTGCATACCTGCAAAAGGCCATGAAGGAATATAATGACATAGAAGAAATGAAAAGTCCGCTTCTAATGGAGGCAAGTACTTTTCCATAAAACAAATTAGTTCAAGTTATTTTTTAATATTAAAGAAAAAATAATTTTGGAACAAGGGGGGCTTTTTAATGAAAAACTTACCAATTTTTACAATTACAAATGCCAGAATTGTACATCAACTTAGACAGACCATTTTCATTTTTTTGAAATTTGGAATTTACCCATAGTTTACATTTGATGATCTAAAAGGCTTATTACATATTGGTTAAATTTTAGTGCTAATTTTATTGTATAAGTATTATCTTTTTAATAACATGATGTCTTTTTTAGATTGAGTATGCTATGAAATATCCTTGGAGAACTAGGGTTCCCAGATGGGAGGCTTGGAACTTTATTCAAATATTGAGACAACAAAATTACAATGGATCATTTGTCAATAACATGTATAAGTAAGATAAAAATTTATGTATGATAATTTGTACTTATTCTCCCCTTAAAAATAAATACTTGAATTTTTTCTTTTGAATCTATTATCAAAGATGGTCTCCAACTTTTTTTAAAGATTTGAACTAATAAATGACTTTTGTCTTTCATTTTGAAAATATATGAAACGTATTGATAAAGTCCCGCAATCCGATATATAAGTACATTTTCATATAGAGAGTCGGGATGAAAAATCTGTTTGATAAGATATTTACCAACTAAGAAATATAAATTTCCAAAGTTGGCTACTAACTAACTCCGTCACTCTTCAAACGACAAATCTGCATAAACTACATTTGGTTTGGACCAGCGAAAAATATCAAATGAGAAGTTGGGTACTTGAAAATGGATATGGAGGTATATTAAGATTTGGAAATTTTTAGGGTATAGTTATTCTAACATGACACTAAACCATCTTTGAAATGCAAACCCACAAAGTTGACCACTTTGGCATAGATAACATTGTATAAACGATAAACTATTACAAAACCTATAAACTTGTGACCTCAAAAATACATTAGAGTTGACTTTAGGGGCATAAAAATATACACACTAACTAATGATAGATAAACATAATTCAAAAGTTGTTTTACATGAAAATTTACTAGTATTTAGATGTGAATTTCCAAAGAGGGTCACTTTGGGAAAGTTTTGCAAGTATATTTTTGGGTGAAATAGCTGATTAGGGTTATCAAAATTTGTCAAAATTTAGAGTCCTAACATAGGGATTACTACAGAGTATGATGTGTGGTAGTTTATTCATAGACTTATTCCCTATATAGATCTTGGAGTATGAGTCTTGATAGATATGACTCGGCAGATCAGACAACCCAAGAGGAGACAAGAGATATGGACAGAGGGGTGGACAAGGTAGATGAAGAGGTTGAGGAGGGGTGTATGGAGGACAACGCAGGAGATATGTGGGACAAGATGGTGAGAAAGGTGGATGAGGGGATGTAGATAATGGTGGTGATGAGGGGGTTGACAACGCTGATGTCACTATTGTTGTACGTGTTTTAGTATATGCACCAATAGTTTGTGGGGGGATATGAGACAAGAGGAGATGAGCCTATGGGGGAAGATTTGGAGGTGTATGTGATAGGGGATAGTGAGGAGGAGGAGACAAATATAGAGAGCATTAGTGGATCAAGTTCTCTATAGGGGGATGATGAACAAGAGGAGGTGGAGGGTGATGATAAAGAGCTCATGGATGTTGCTATGGGGGGTTGATGAGGTGACACAAGATGTACCCACCAAGTTAGATGTGGGGATGAGGTTAGATGAGAGGCAAAATTTTGATATTGAAACTCTGAGGGAGCAGGTCAGATCCCTAAAGGACAGATTTAATGGAGCGATGGGGATGAATTTACGAGAAGAGGTGAGGGCTTCCGAGGCAGAGAGGAGGGTGGCGGAAGCTAAGAAACAAAGTCACTAGTATGCCTTTGGGGTTACCATGTTGGAGGGTAGGATAGCTCGGATGGAGTGAAATTAGGAGTGGGAGAGAGAGGGTTTGAGGGAAAACATGGTGGAAGCAGAGGCCAAGATTGGCCAAGCATGAGAGGAAGCGAGGAAATTTATTAAGGGGCCTCAGAATTGACTCTCCAACAAACTATGGACAAGATGTATCAAGCTAGTAGAGAGGCATAGAGAGAGATAGAGAATTGGCGGGGAAATTATGAGAATGTTGTAATGGATGAGCAGAGAGTACCTAATTTTATAGCTTATCAGAGATAACAAATGTCTAAGAGGTCATAGGGCAATGGGAGAATTTTAGAACTTCCCATACCATCATAGGAAGGAGAAAATGCACCGAGTGGATAGACCAAGGTCAGACCTTCCATGACCATACTACCTAGGCCCACCATATCAGAGGGCGATGACTACACGAGATGAATTTAATTATCTTATATACACCTTGCTGAATATATTTTGCAAGCTCTTTTTTAGACATTCATTATGATCTTCTACTCTTAAACGTTTTGAGTTTATATATATGATGCAGTTTTCACGAGAGTATGTGTTGATATGATCTCTTTTATGTGAATGTTTTATGTGATGCATATGATATGATTCACTATATTTTGTTATATTATGTGTATACAAACATGATTTTATGATGATGCACTTACTTTGTTATATGGTGCGATGTTATGGATGATGACCTATATGATGCATTTAAATGATCTATATTTTTTGGATTTTATATGCATTTTTATATTACCTTGTGATGTAGGAATGATTGATGTTTAATATTATCTACTAACATGATATGTATGCAGGATGCATTATTTTTTGTTATGTCAGAATACAAAGCCATAATGACTGAAGGGACTAACTGAAAGATTTTTTAGGACCAAAAATTAGAGAATGGTTGGGATTAACAGAAATGAGGTAGGCAAATTCTAATTGAAATTCAAAATTTATTAACCACTTTCTTTTCCAACTTGAGCAATTATTTCATCATTGAGCCACTTTATTATAGAAATACGGGTGTGGCCCACCAAGATATGAAAGATCTAGGTAGGTTATGTCTCATTACATGTAACAAACACTGATTTTAAAACATATAGTTATGGCCTACCAAGATATGAACGATCGAGGTAGACTGGCTTTTGTATTTGACAAGCCTTGATAACAGACAAGGAATGCTACTCAACCCATCTGAGAGTATGGGCGTTAAGAGTCGAGGAATGTGCAGTGTATCACAACCAAAGTTATCTATTGCAATATGTTCTTCAATTAGATATTGTAGGTGGATGTGAAGGTTCTTATCACAGACACCCAAAACACTCTTCCCAAACTTCATACTAAAAACATCCCACAAACAACACACAAACAAAATAGGATCATGAACCATCACAACTTCTCTCATCTTCATGAATATCCCAGAAAAGTGTAAGAACATGATCCAAGGTAAATTAAATGAATAAATAATCTGTAAGACAATGATTCAACAACCATACGAATTTTGAATGTCTTGTGTTATGTGCTCCTTATATAATGACATTGATGATGATGTCTAGTTCCTAGAATTTGTTCAATTGATATGTGATTTGTTAAGCTTGATTTTTCTACATTTGATGTTTTCCCCCAATGCATGTCATGGCAAAAGGATTGTTTTATTGAAAACAACAAAGAGAGGGTTGTTTTTGGATTTTTGATCTTTTTTATTTTAAGGTATTTTTCAGGACTTTATCTGATTTTTTAAGAATTATTTCATGAGTTTTTGCAATTTTTATATTTTTTCAGGACTTTATTTGATTTTTATGAATTTTCGGGACTTTAAATTATTTATTGTAAATTTTCAGGACTTTTTCCAATTTATATATATTTTTTAGGACTTTATCTTATTTTTGTGTTTTTTAGGACATTTTAGATCATGACATTGTACTTGCCCCTAGTCAAGATAGAAAGGGAATTTTATTAAGGAACGGGTAAGATAGACTAACTCGATTTAGGAAAAGGGAGATGACTAACAAGGATGACTGATGAACTTCAAGCCGCATGTAGATAACCTAGGGGAGTGTTGTGGGCATGAAATATCAACTAGAATAATAATGATAGTCCAAAAAGGATGTGAGTAACAATGTCAAATACAATGTTAAAATAATGGTGATATGAAAGGATCAAGAACAATGTTAAAGTAAGTGTTGAGGATGACAATATAATATTGTCATAGAGAAGACTGTTAAAAAGTGAAGTAACAATGTACAAGGGAAATAATATACACAATTTGGGGATAACAATCAATCAAATAGAACAAAGATATGATATCAACAAGCATCATTATCCAATGCCATAGCGAAGTTTGACTGTCAAAGATTAGAGAATATAAATTCTAAGAAAGTGCAACCTCCAAAAGGGTTCACTCCAAGCTATGTGATACCAACACAATGGTATAGATCTAACCTTGGGGTCCAACTGAGACCTACTCTAGATGAGATTGACGTAGAAGCATCTTGGGTTCATGGGAATCCTATATCAAACAAAAATATGTCTTGCTTTGGAGATTGATAGCTTGACAAAGTCAGTTGGTAAACTACTTTGGAGGTCTTAGTGGAAGACTCGGTTCCTCGTCAACTCGGTTACTTTATTTGGCTGAGTTTACCGAACAGTCTCGGTAATTGTTCCTGTCTTCTCAGTGGTTCTTTCTATTCCTGCCTCACCTAGTAGGGTTTTGGATGTTGGTTCTTCTAGCCGACATATGTAGTTAATTTTAGTGCTCAATAGAAAGGTCCCACCAATAACATGTTCTAAATCCTCAATAGAAAGGTCCCAATCAAGAAATCTTCTATATTTAGCATCCACTTTTCTAGGGATCAAATACTTGATAGTGTCCTCTAAGGTTGATTGAACATCTTGGCAATAAGAATCCTGCCCAAAAATATTTTTGTAAAATTTATAAAATAGATATTTGATGTCATTTGAATTGGTAAAAACCTAGATAAAAGCATCTTGTACACTTCCAATAGATTCCTTCTTAGGTTTATATTTTAGGTAGTCAAAAAAATATTTTGTCCCTTTATTACCTTCCCTAATCCAATGCAATCTAGCTCTATTTTATGCCCCTTTCCCTGTATGCATATCAAGTTTAGGACGGTGAGATTCAATAACAACTATAGAGGTTTGGATGGATAAATCACTAGGATTAAACATAAGTTGGTTCCATTTAAATTCTAGCATTCCTTTGATGGATTTCTCATTACGTCTCCATTGCCAAGCCATTCTACTACCAAAAGAGCGTAAAAATAATGCACATTGAGAAATAACAACTTGGTAAGAACCTACGTTACATGTATGGGCATGTCATATAACAAGACCTATCATTACATGGCGGACTTACAAGACCTCAAGCCATGGATTTCAAATCCAATATGATGTCGAAATACTAACTCATTCCATGATATATCACCATTGCCACTATTCACATACTACCAATATCAAATCAGACATATCTATGCAAGAGCAAACTCAAATGGGTCCACAATCAATATTCCATACATAAATTCCATCATTCCATAATATACGCACCCATAAAAACCACCTAAAACCCTTTTTAAACAAATCACGAAATGGGCATGAAACCAGTCCAAAGGGCATCCAACGTTAAAGGCCATCAAGAAAGCCCAAATTTTAAAAACTCCAAAAACAAAAAAGTTGAAAGAACCCATTGATCCCACATTAGAAAATGGTATGTTTAAAGATATAAATTTTTTACTTCAAATATTATAAACATAAATTTGTAATCAATTAATTTTTATTTCAAATATTATAAACATAAAAATGGAATAATTATTTTTTTAAATCAAATCATATAAAACATAAATATTATTGTTTTGATGTCATACTGATCATTATTGTTATATTTTTAACTAAATCAGATGCCTATTGACAAGAATATTCAATACTTAAAATCTTAATAATACTTAATAGACTTTAGACAACCTTACTATGAAAAAATAATTAATAAATTATTATATTTATATTATATTATTATTTTTACATTACTATATATAATTATAATTATTCTCAACAAAAAATAACAAAATAAAAAATTAATAATGTAATTTTTCTTAGTAATTTATATCTATCTAAAGATAAAACTTTATAATTAAAAAAAATGATATAAAAATATTAATAATAATAAAACACATCCAATTTAATTCAAAAATACTTAATTAACTCATTAAAAAATATTTAACCAAAATTACAATTTAGTTTTTAATTTATTGCATAATGTTTGGTAAGTAAAAACTATCAATATAATTTATGTATATACGCAAGACAATCTATGATGTAGTATGATATTTCATTATCACTCAAAGAATACTCTTGATCATTTTTATCAATGTATGATTTTGAAGACAAGTTGTTTATTATAAAGATTCTAGAATGATCAATGTATAATTTTGAAGACAAGTTGTTTATTGTAGGACACTAAAATTTCACTTGAAAAAAATGCTATTAATCTATATCTCAAAAACCAAGCCAACACAAAAATGAAATGGTTGTCTTGTAGTTTGAAATAATGAGAGATGAAGTGCAGATAAATGAATATAACATTGAAAATGGTAGAACTAGCATCCAAACCAATAAGAGCAGTAAAGATTAAATTGCTCCATATCTAAAATGAAAGTAATAATTACAAATTAGTTAGGGCTAACAATTTTATCAATACAATTGTTAACAACCAATGCAAATGGGTCTATATGTGTGGAATTTAAGAAACATACAACGTGAGTGAGATATCATATTTGTATTGTTATACGGTATAGTAACATTGTGAAAGTGCAAAGAAACATAAGAATGTATATAATAACCGAAGTGAGAAAAAAATGAATTTGGTCCAGCAGTGCAAATTGCCACATAATTTGGTGGTCTATTTGGCATCTATGTCTCTGCATAGAAAGGTTGCCCATCTAGTGCAAGGTGTCCTTATCAAAGGACAGGGAGAACAATACTTGTCCTCATGAGAATTATCATCCTTCTCTGCCAAATCCTGAGATGAGATATTGGCAGGAAGAGACGACAAGATTGTGGCGCCAAACCCACTACATGTATACTTGGCACCTTTTCACAGGGAGTTTCATGTCATTTTCATTTGTAGTTTTGGTCCAGCAGTGCAAATTGCCAGGAAATTTGGTGGTCTATTCGGCATATGTGCCTCTTCATAGAAAGGTTTCCTAGATCGTGCAAGGTTTCCTTATCAAAGGACAGGGAGTACAATATGTATCCTCAATAGAATTATCAGCCTTCTCTACCAAATCCTGAGATGAGATATTGGCAGGAAGAGATGGCGGGATTGTGGTGTCAAACCCACTACATGTGTACTTGGTGCCTTTTCACAGGGAATTTTGTGTCATTTTTATTTGCAATTTTGGTCCAGCAGTGCAAATAGCCACAACATTTGGTGGTCTATTTGGCATTTGTGCCTCTGCATAGAAAGGCCACCCAGTTGGTGTAAGGAGTCCTTATCAAAGGACAGTGAGTATAATATGTGTCCTCACAAGAATTATCAGCCTTCTCTTCCAAATCCTGAGATGAGATATTGGCAGGAAGAGACAGCGGGATTAAGGCACCAAACCCACTACATGTGTACTTGGCACCTTTTTACAGAGAGTTTCGTATCATTTTCAATTACAGTTTTGGTCCAGCAATGCAAATTGTCATGGAATTTGGTAGCTTGTTTGGCATTTGTGCCTCTACATAGAAAGGTTTCCTAGCTGGTGCAAGGTGTCCTTATCAAATGATAGGAAGTACAATACATGTCCTCACAAGAATTATCAGCCTTCTCTACCAAATCCTGAGATGAGATATTGGCAAAAAGAGACGGCGGGATTGTGGCATCAAACTCACTACATGTGTACTTGGCACCTTTTCATAGGGAGTTTTGTGTCATTTTCATTTGCAGTTTTGGTCTAGCAATGCAAATTGCCACATAATTTGGTGGTATGTTTGACATGTATGCCTCTGCATAGAAAGGTTGCCCAGCTGGTACAAGGTGTTCTTATCAAAGGACAGGGAGTACAATACATGTCCTCATGAGAATTATCAGCCTTCTCTGCCAAATCTTGAGATGAGATATTGGAAGGAAGAGACAGTGAGATTGTGGTGCCAACCTTACTACATGTGCACTTGGCACCTTTTCACAAGGAGTTTTGTGACATTTTCATTTGCAGTTTTGGTCCAGCAGTGCAAATTGTCATAGAATTTGGTGTATGTTTCGCATTTGTGCCTCTGCATAGAAAGGCTGCCCAACTGGTGAAAGGTGTCTTTATCAAAGGACAAGGACTACAATACATGTCCTCATGAGAATTATCAGCCTTCTCTACCAAATCTCGAGAAAAGATATTGGTAGGAAGAGACAGTGGGATTGTGGCACCAAACCCACTACATGTGTACTTGGCAAAATTTTCATAGGGAGTTTCGTGTCATTTTTATTTTCAGTTTTGGTCCAACAGTGCAATTGCCATGGAATTTGGTGGTTTATTTGGCATCTGTGCCTCTACATAGAAAGGCTACCTAGCTGGTGTAAGTTATCCTTATCAAAGGACAAGGAGTACAATACGTGTCCTCATGAGAATTATCAGCCTTCTCTGCCAAATCCCTAGACAAGATATTGGTAGGAAGAGATGGCAGGATTGTGGTGCCAAATCCACTACATGTGTACTTGGCACCTTTTCACAAGGAGTTTCGTGTCATTTTCATTTGCAATTTTGGTCCAGCAATGCAAATTGACATGGAATTTGGTGGTATGTTTGGCATCTCTACCTCTGCATAGGAAGGCTGCCCATCTGGTGCAAGGTGTCGTTATCAAAGGATAGGGAGTACAATATGTGTCCTCATGAGAATTATTAGCCTTGTCTGCCAAATCCCTAGATTAGATATTGGTAGGAAGAGATATTAGGATTGTGGCACCAACCCCACTACATGTGTACTTGGCACCTTTTCATAGGGAGTTTCATGTCATTTTCATTTGCAATTTTGGTCTAGCTGTGCAAATTGCCATGAAATTTGGTGGTTTGTTCAGCATCTGGGCCTCTCCATAGAAAGGTTTCCCAGCTGATGCAAGGTGTCCTTATCAAAGGAAAATGAGTAAAATACATGTCCTTGCAAGGATTACCAGCCTTCTCTGCCAAATCATGAGATGAGTTATTGGCAGGAAGAGATGACGGGATTGTGGTGCCAAACCCACTAGATGTGTACTTGACACCTTTTTAGAGCGAGTTTTGTGTCATTTTGATTTGCAATTTTGGTCTACCAGTGCAAATTGCCATGAAATTTAGTAGTGTGTTGAGAATTTGTGCCTCTCAATAAAAAGGCTGCCCAGTTGGTGTAAGGTTTCCTTATCAAAGGATAGGGAGTACAATACGAGTCCTCACGAGAATTATAAGCATTCTCTGCCAAATCTCAAGATGAGATGTTGGCAAGAAGAGACGGTGGGATTATGGCACCAAACCCACTACATGTGTACTTGGCACCTTTTCACAGGGAGTCTCATGTCATTTTCATTTATATTTTTGGTCCAATAGTGCAAATAGCCACAGAATTTGGTGGTCTATTCAGCAAATGTGCCTCTGCATAGAAAGGTTTCCCAATTAGTGCAAGGTGTCCTTATCAAAGGATAGGGAGTACAATACGTGTTCTCATGAGAATTTTCATCCTTCTCTGCCAATTCCCAAGATGAGATATTGGAAAGAAGAGATAGCGGGATTGTGGCACCAAACCCACTACATGTGTATTTGGTGCCTTTTCACAGGGAGTTTCATGTCATTTTGATTTGCAATTTTGGTCTAGCAGTGCAAATAGCCATGAAATTTGGTGGTATGTTTGGCATTTGTGCCTCTACATAGAAAGGTTGCCTAGCTAGTGCAAAGTGTCCTTATCAAAGGATAGGGAGTACAATACGTGTCCTCACGAGAATTATCAGTCTTCTCTGCCAAATTCAGAGATGAGATATTGGCAGGAAGACATCGGGATTATGGTGCCAAACCCACTACATGTGTACTTGGCACCTTTTCACCATGAGTTTTGTGTCATTTTCATTTGCAGTTTTGGTCCAGCAATACAAATTGCCGCAAAATTTAGTGGTTTGTTCAACATTTGTGCTTCAGCATAGAAAGGTTGCCCAGCTAGTGCAAGGTGTCCTTATCAAAAGACCTGGAGTATAATACGTGTCCTCATTAGAATTATTAGCCTTCTTTGCCAAATCCCAAGACAAGATATTGGTACGAAGAGACGGTTGGATTGTGGTGCCAAACTTACTACATGTGTACTTGGTACCTTTTCACAAGGAGTTTCATGTCATTTTAATTTGCAATTTTGGTCTAGCAATGCAAATTGCTATGGAATTTGGTGGTCTGTTTGGCATCTTTTCCTTTGCATAGAAAGGCTCTACATCTGGTACAAGGTGTCCTTATCAAAGGATAGGGAGTAGAATACGTATCCTCACAAGAATTATTATCCTTATCTACCAAATCCTAAGATGAGATATTGGCAGAAAGAGATGGTGAGATTGTGGTGCCAAACCCACTACATTTGTACTTGGTGCCTTTACACAGGGAGTTTCATGTCATTTTCATTTGCACTTTTAGTCCAGTAGTGCAAATTGCCATGGAATTTGGTGGTTTTTTTGGCATTTGTGCCTCTGCATAGAAAGTTTGCCTAGCTAGTGCAAGGTGTCCTTATCAAAGGACAAGGAGTACAATACGTGTCCTCATAAGAATTATTATCCTTCTCTGCCAAATCCTGAGATGAGATAATGGTAGGAAGAGATGGCAGGATTGTGGTGCAAAACCCACTACATGTGTACTTGGCACCTTTTCACAGGGAGTTTTGTGTCATTTTTATTTACTATTTTTGTCCAACTATTTAAATGTCCATGGAATTTGGTGGTATGTTCAGCATCTGTGCTTCTGCATAGAAAGGTTTTCAAGCTGGTACAAGGTGTTCTTATCAAAGGACAGGGAGTAAAATACATGTCCTCACAAGAATTATCAACCTTCTCAGCCAAATCTTGAGACAAGCTATTGGCAGGAAGAGATGGCAGGATTGTGGCGACAAACCAACTACATGTGTACTTGGCACCTTTTCATAAGGAGTTTCATGTCATTTTCATTTGCAGTTTTTGTCAAGTAGTGTAATTTGCCATAGAATTTGGTGGTATGTTCTACATCTGTGCCTCTACATAGAAAGGTTTCCTAGCTGGTGCAAGGTGTCCTTATCAAAAGATAGGGAGTACAATATGTGTCCTCACAATAATTATTAGCCTTCTCTTCCAAATCCTGAGATGAGATATTGGTAGGAAGAGACGATGGGATTGTGGCACCAAAACCACTACATGTGTACTTTGTGCATTTTCATAGGGTGTTTTGTGTCATTTTCATTTGTAGTTTGGGTCCACCAGTACAAATTGTCATTGAATTTGGTGATCTGTTTGGAATTTGTGCCTCTACATAGAAAGGCTACCCAGCTGATGTAAGGTGTCCTTATCAAAGGATAGGGAGAAAAATACATGTCCTCATGAGAATTATTAGCCTTTTCTACCAAATCCCGAGATGAGATATTGGATGGAATAGATGACTAGATTATGGCACCAAACCCACTACATGCGTACTTGGCACCTTTTCAAAGGGATTTTCATGTCATTTTTATTTATAGCTTTTGTCCAGCAGTGAAATTGCCACAAAATTTGGTGGTTTTTTTGGCATATGTCCCTCTACATTGAAAGACTTCCCTATTGGTGCAAGGTGTCCTTATAAAAGGATAGAGAGTACAATACATGTCCTCATGAGAATTATCAGCCTTCTCTGCAAACTCTTGAGACAAGATATTGGTAGGAAGAGACAGTGGGATTGTGGCACCAAACCCACTACATGTGTACTTGACACCTTTTCATAGGGATTTTCATGTCATTTTTGTTTGTAATTTTTGTCCAGTAGTGCAAATTGCCATGGAATTTGGTGGTCTGCTTGACATCTGTGCCTCTGCATAGAAACATTGCCCAGCTGGTGCAAGGTGTCCTTATCAAAGGATAGAGAGTACAATATGTGTCCTCACAAGAATTATCAGCCTTCTCTACCAAATCCTGTGATGAAATATTGACAGGAAGAGACAGAGAGATTGTGGCACCAAACCCACTACAGGTGTACTTGGCACCTTTTCACAGGGATTTTCATGTCATTTTCATTTACATTTTTTATCCAGCAGTGTACATTGTCATAGAATTTGGTGGTCTGTTTGGCATCTGTGTCTCTGCATAGAAAGGTTTCCCAGCTAGTGCAAGGTGTCCTTATCAAAGGATAGGGAGTACAATACATGTCCTCATGAGAATTATTATCCTTCTCATCCAAATCTTGAGATGAGATATTAGCAGGAAGAGACAGAAATATTGTGGCACCAAACCAACTACATGTATACTTGGTGCCTTTTCACAGGGAGTTTTGCATCATTTTCATTTACATTTTTTGTCCAGCAGTTCAAATTGCCACAAAATTTGGTGGTCTATTTGACATTTGTGTGTTAGTAATAACTGAGAGGGGGGGTGAATCAGTGGCCTCAAATTTTGATCCTTTAAACTTCAATCCACCAATTAATACACCTCAGATTATTAAGTCCCTACAAGATGTATGCCTTTGAAATACTTGAAACAAATGACTGTCTGTCGGTTTACCTTGTCTGTCCTTATTCTCCTTGATTACCGATAGACAATAAAACTTATTTACCGATGCTCAATAAATATGCAAAGTATACCAATCAATCCATAAATGCATATGTGAAATGTAAAACAATAAAGTAATAAACCATACACACATAACACAAGGATTTTAATGTGGAAAACCTATTAAGGGAAAAACCACTGGGACCGATACCCCAAATTTTCACTCTTCTAAAGTGAGCCCTGTTAGGAGCCAACCCTGTTAAAGGTTACAAACACACTGTTAAGTGCAACCTTGTTAGAGGATGTTTATACATAGGTTGTCACTAAGTATCTGGCATCTACACTACCATCCTTGAATCAGCCTCTAGACTATCAATAGGCTTTATGCTAATCTTACTACCATCCTTGAATTAGCCTCCTTCTTAGACTGTCAATAGGCTTTAGGTAAGACCGATGCTACTATTATGAATCAACCTTTTTGGTAATATATTAGGATATACCTCAATTATAGAAGATGGTTAAGTCATGCTCTGTTAAGAGACTTAATGCTTCAATGGTTAAACTGAAACGCAATGACCTATTTCTAATGCAACTTTGAATTGCAGATATTCAGATCTATTTACGTACTTTAACTCTCTGATCAATGTGTCAATTCTATTTCTTTTTACTTCACTCTTTCTACTCTGTGATGTTGTGCTTCATTGTTCGTTAGTTTCTGCAGAATTCTTTAGCTCTCCCTTAGCTTGATTTATTAGGACTGCATGAAGTTTATCCTTCATCAGTTTTTCTTCAACATCTTCTCTCAATTCACTCCCCTATATCAGAGTGCATATGGAAATGAATTATGATTGTCTCTAATATCGACATGATTTTCCATTATTCTTGATTCTTGGCGTGAAAAACAATCCAGCCAATTTGATTTACGACTTTAACTCCTGATTTATCTCATAGTTATCTTCTTGCCAACTGTATAAATCATCTTTAAATCACTTACTTAACTATGGTCAAATAAAATAAATAAAACAACCAGTTAAGTCTATCTTTAAGCTCTGCCAACTAGATATTTTGTCATTTTCTGATCTCTCTCTTCTCTCAGTCAATTTTACAGTTTGTCATCGGTGACAACTGCTAGTTCCATCGGTGTAACTTCGGTTAGCTTGGAGATCTCTGTCCATCAGGCATCATTGGATCTTTCTCATCGGGCAACATTGTTTTCAGCTCGTTGGGCATCCTATGATTTTCCTTCGTCGGGCAACACTATCTTCTACTTGTCGGGCATCACTGTGACTTTATCTCTGTCTTTACTGATGGTGTGCACTCCGCCAGTGTAATCTGTCACTTGGTGAATACTTGACTTTTATGCATTGTTGAAAGCATAATCATTTTTCCATTGATTCTCTAAAGTATTTGGCATTATGTGTATGATCATATAGATGATATCAAGTTGACATCAATGACAATACAAACCATTAACTGATTTAATGTCTTGCATCATCTTCAACTTAACATTATTAAACATTCAATTAGTTACATGTCATCAACCTCTCCCTTTGGCATTGATGGAAACATACTATATTATCACACTATACTATTTCTAATACAACATGAAATATAGTTGTTGAGATTCATCAAATTACTAAACAGTTTGTTTTGATAACTAAAAAAATGTCTGACAACCGGTAAGCTCTGAGTAAGCTTAGATTTTATTCTTGCAACTTTCTCTATTTCTTCTTCTGATGTGTTGTGACCTCTGATGGTGTCAATTTCTCTCTCTTCTTCTTTGATGTCTCTGTCTTGTATTTGCAACTTTTATACAAATACTCTCCCTATGGATATGATCTCTCCCTWTTTGGAGTAATCTGATAATGAATAGTTTYTGAYGATAATATGAAATACATTCTCTCCCTTTGACATTAATGCCAAACAAATATTTTCACAAATATCTRACATTCTRTCAAATAATTTCTTCTATCCATAATATATTCCTTGAATTTCCCTTATYCATCATCAATATAACAATTTTCTCTAGTGCTTGGTTCTGATATATACCTGTCTGTATATAGATGTAGCTTTGAAGTTCAGATTCTACTTGCATCAATCATGAATGATATTTTGATAATATATGGTTGATGCAGCTTTTAGTCCTTTTACTGACTGCTAGACATGGGTTTGACCCCTAGTCTTTTCCTCAGGTACTCAAATGTATCCTTGGGCAGTGGCTTGGTGAAGATATCAGCCAATTGTTCTTTTGATTGTACATATTCAAGTATCACTTCTTTTTATTGAACTTGTTCTCTCAAATAATGATACTTGCTGGCAATGTGTTTAGTCTTTGCATGCATGACTAGATTCTTGGAAATATTTATTGCAATGGTGTTATCACAATAAATAATCACTGGTTCTTTGATCTTCATATGCATACCTTATAGCAACTGTTTGATCCATGCAATATTTGAGTAGTTGGCAGCAGCAGCAACATATTCTACTTCTGCAGTGGACTGAGAGATGCATCCTTGCTTCTTGCTAATCCATGTGACAAGTTTGTCACCCATAAAGAATGCTCCTCCAGTTGTGCTCTTCTGGTCATCAAGATTTCCAGCCCAATTAGCATCGGTAAACACTTTTAGTTCAAATTTTCTTTCTCTTCTATCCCATAAGCCAAATTCCTCAGTATTCTTCAGATATCTTAGTATTCTTTTCATAGTAGTTATATGTGATTCCCTGGGGTTAGCAAAAAATCTAGCAACAATCCTTACTGCATGTACAATATTTGGTCTAGTGTGTACAAAATACATGAGTTTTCCTATCATTGATCTATATAGAGTCTAATTTACCTCTGTTGTTTTGTTCTTCTTTGTTAATTTGCATCCAGTAGCCATCGGTGTTCCAACAGGTTTGGAATCTTCCATCTCGAATATTTTCAGAACTTCTTTCATGTATTTGGACTGTGTAATGAAAATACCTTCACTTTGTTGAATGATTTGTAGACCAAGAAAGAACTTGATTTCTCCAAACATAGACATCTCAAATTCTTTTCTCATCTCATCAGCAAATGATTTGCATAGCATATCATTTCCCCCAAATATGATGTCATCAACAAATATTTCAGCAATCAAAGTGTTAGCATTAGTAT